>JAHBCN010011447.1:0-29089 GCA_019359885.1 Listronotus oregonensis | reverse complement strand
TTTCTTCGTTTCTTTATCCACCCAATAACACTGATGACCCTCTTTCTGTTGGTCCATTTTTTATAAAAAATCATTTTAAAGTCGGGGGTTAAGGGTTTTTACTAATCATTTACATGTTATTTATTTAATAATAATTTTGTTTAATCATGTATGGGGGGTCATGTTTTTAGTTTATAGATTTGTTTTTGGGAAAAAAAAAAAAATTTTTGAAATTTGAGCTATTTAAGATTTTATGTTATTAAATTTTTTTTAAAATGCTTATGCTTTTTTACTAATACAATATCAGAAAATTGCGATTAATTATATTAAAAGTATATTATACGTAATTTAAACATTTAAAAAATTTTGGACTATTTTTAAATTCTAACCTTTAACCGGTAAAAGTAACTATGGTGTTTTTTTGTTTGTTAATAAATTATATGTTATATTATTATGAGTTATCAACCTAAAGTACAAAGTTCAAATTTCTACTTTGTTGCAAAGGGTGTGCTTCTAACTGAACTTTTTTTATACTGTTAGGGTGTGGAAAAACAAAACCTTTAATAACCTTTATTTATTGATAAATTTCCTTACAATAAAAATAATTGTTTAAACTGTTTTCACACTTAAAAGGTTTCTGCATTTAATTTTTTATATATATATATATATATATATATATATATATATATATATATATATATATATATATATATATATATATATATATATATATATATATATATATATATATATATATAATTAAAAAAAATAAATATTATTATTTTTTATTTTTTAAATTCCCCAAGAAAAAAAAAGTGAGGCAAAAATTTACTAATTAATTATTTAAAGATTTTTAAAATATTATTTTCTTATAAATAATAATTTTATAATTTTTATAATACATACTTTTATTTGGTTAGTCGAATTTATGTGAACAATACCTTAAGGTTATTTGTGACGCGCAAAAACATAGAGGCACTATACGAACTTCCGATGCACAGTTATAATTTGATACGCAACACGTACGACAATTATAAAGTTTACTCGTTGTGACCACTATAATTTTTTTTTTTTCTCATGGGCCGGGGCAAAAGATTGACAGATTTGGAGAAAGGAAAGAAGGTTTTAGAAAAGGGAATAAAAAAAAGAATCAAAAGAAGTCCAAATTTTGTTGATAATTTTGTGAAAAATAAAGAAATTTTTAATTAAAAAGTCGCCGGCCCCCCACGCACACTTTCCAAACGTAAAGAGGGCTTTTTTGAGAGTTGCCCCCGTACGAAACGTTCAAAGATTTTTAAAAAAGCTTCCCCTAATTTCTAGAAAAAAATTTAAAAAAAAAAACCTCATTAACCCCAAAAATATTAATGCTCTTTAAATTTGCCCAAAAGTACATGTCCTGGAAAAAAGAATGGAAAAAAGAATTTTTTTTCCGAAAAAAAAAATTTAATTTGGACGGTCCTGATGGTTACTCATATTAATATACCCAAAGGAAGAGAAATTCTTCGTCGTCATATGGTGGAGGGTCGTCATGATATGGCGGATTGGGTAAAAAACAGATATACTTTTTTTGACAAAAATGAATGAAAAAAGTTATATTTTCTTAATAACAATATTTTAAACCACGGAAAACATAAAAAAAGGAAACTTCTTTTTCCCGACAACGCTGGAGTACACACGGCAAAAGTATTTCCTAAGGTTTAAGGAACATAATATAAAAGTATTGGAGGGCCCCCAAGTCCCGGATCTAAACATAATCGGAATGGGGGACGACCCAAAAATTTTTATAAAATTCAAGACAGTTTTCTAGTGTAGATGTTAAAAAAAGGCTATCATGGATGCCTGGCATCAAATACCTAAAAAATTTTATTAGGGAAATGTATACAAAAAAAGAAATATTTGAAACAACAAATGGAAAAAAGTCCAGTTTTTAATAAAATTAATTTAAAAATTTATTTTTTTTTAATGCCCCTATCTTTTTGCCCGCACTGTATATATATATATATATATATATATATATATATATATATATATATATATATATATATATATATATATATATATATATATATATATATATATATATATATATATATATTATATATATTTTTTTTTTTTTTATTATATATTAATATTATATTTTTTGTTTTTTGTGTTTATTAAAATTTAAAATTTAAAAATGAAAAAAAAAACCGGAAACCAAAAATTTTTTTTAAAAAAAAAAATTTTTTTTCAATTAAAATTAAATTTTGGGAAAGGCAAAAAGGGTTTTTACCTTTTAAACCCTTTTTAGCTTTTTTTAAAAAAAAAAGAAAAAAAAAATATAGGGGGGAAAAACCTATTATAAGCAATCTAGTGGATTTTTTTAAAATTAAACCTTTTTAAAAAATTTTCCTTTTTTCGAAAAAAATGGAACAATCAAAAAAATTTTTTATTATTTTTTTTGTATTCGTCGTTTCACGTTTAAAGATTTAACAATAGTCCGCCTACATGTAAGATTAGACCAAGAATTACCTGTCAAAAAAAATAATTGTTGGATGTGCAAGATGATTTATATCTTAAATTTTTTAACAAATTATAGGACGGAAAAAAAATTTTAGTCTAAGTAAAAAAAAGCAAAGCGTGCAAAAAATATTTAAATTTTTTTCAAAGTCTCCGTGTAGCTCAATACATTTATTCCGGGGTGAAGAGCAGTAATGCCATCGTGTAGGCTGATTTTTCCACTCCCCCGTTTGTGCAGAATTACCTAAATCTGGGCAAAATTTTTAATGAGTAAAAAATTTTTAATGATGAAAACCCGCTGAAGCCTACCTTGTGAATTTTCCATGACAATTGGCGATTTGTGGCAAAGTCCACTGTCTTGGTGGAACAAATTTTCGTTTTGCTAAACCATGTTTTTGTATAAGTTTGGGTTTAACGGTTAACTAAGTTGGGAATTCTTAGAAACTATGTTTTTTTTTATTAAGTAGTCTACAAAGATAATGCCTTTGACTTTTAAACAAATTGTTGCCATAACCTCCCCCGATGAAATGCCTTCTTCAAATCGTCCGCCTCTCGCTGTCCACTGTCTTGACTGTTGTTTTGTTTCCGGCGTATATTGGTGGTCCCAGTTTCACGACAGTAAAAAATCGGTATAAAAATTTAAAGTTGGTGGACGCTGAAACAGTGTCAAACCCTCTTCTGGGATATTATGCGAATGTTTTTTTGCTCTGGTAAGCAATTGGGGGCCCCATGTGTCACGCTGTTGCTTTAGCCCAAGTGTTTTGGCCAAAAAACATTTTCCAACTTTTATTTGGCCGTTGGCACCTTTTAAAAAAAAATATTATTTTTTTTTTTTTTTAAAAAAAAATTTTAATAACAATTAAATAGCAAAAGTACAGTAAAGCTGAAGGTGAGTAGAGAGGGGCGTGAAAAATGCCCTAACTCATTTGCCGGAGAGTAGGGGGGTTAAACGGGCCCATTTTGGGTGCCAGGCCTAGGAGCCTTCCAAGGTTTTGGGGGAACTCTCGTTCAACTTTACTACACTCAAAGACAAAAAAATTTTTTACAAACAATATTAACATTAGAAAAAGGAGACACTAGGCGAGCCAAATAAAACACATTTTTAAAAACCCAATAATTAATAGAATTTATTATAAATTTAAAAAATTTTAAAAAAAAAATATAATCGAAAAAAATGGTGGCCTGATTAATAACTGAAAAATTTTCTATATGATGAAAAGTATAAATATTAAAAATATAAGTCTACAAATTAAAAAAATATATTAAAATATAAAAATATATATAAAAAAAAAAAAAAAAAAAAAAAAAAAAAAAAAAAAAAAAAAAAAAAAAAAAAAAAAAAAAAAAAAAAAAAAAACCCTTATTTAATTAACAGTAATTTAATGACCAGGTGCACCATTTAAAACCAATAAGAATATAAGATTTACCAAAAATATATTACTATAAAAAAAAAAAAAAAGGTGCAAATAATTTAAAAACAATGGGTAAAAATTTAAACGGTATAGCCCTAAATTTAAATTGATAAGTTATAAATAAAAATTGTTAGTGGGTTAATTTTAATCTTGCCTGTTTTGTCGATTCCAAGTGATGGCTGGTTCCAGCCACTACACCGTGAAGAGCGATGGTCCCCAAAACTACAGACAACACTTGACCAGTTAAATGGTCACTATCTCGGACCATCCCAAAAACTTCTACCAAATTGAGGGCCCCCCGAACCAAAACGAAAACCTTTTAAAAAAATTAATGGCCCATCTGAAAAAAAGGCCCCCATCCGAAGAACCCCAAGGTGTTAAGGGTATTTTCAACAAACACGTGATCCGCGGCGTCGAACTACAAGTCCTCAGTGCAGATTTTTTTCCCCGAAAATGGCAAAATCCCCAAAACTACCAAAATAAACACACAACAAAAGGTAACTTAAATCGGGAAATTTTTTGGGAAATTTCAGCACAAATCCACAAAGATGGCTTGAATCCAGTGCCAAATTTTCAGTTCTCTGCTTGAAGATTGACGAAACCCTACTTAAATTAGAAAATATTGATTGGTACAAAAAATCTAACCTACTTAATAATTGGTTTATCAATAGTAAAAGATGACCCAAAATTAATGCTGCATCGAACAAAATTTTAAAGGAGTCATCGACTCGAGGTAACTTATCTTAATTTTTTGTACCAATACTACGAGGGGTAAAAGCAACGTAAAGCTAAGGTAGGATACCAAAGGCGATAGAAAAAAGAAGTAACCCAGCAATTACAATCAAATTTGGAGCCTTTTGCCAAAAATAAACTGCAAAAAAAAAAAAACCCCCCTGCATTAAGGTAAACAAACTAAATAATTAAAAACAAACCAGATAAAAAAAACCGTGACACATGGAGCGGATGTTTTCTGATCACCAAGACTTTGTGAAAATATGGTGAGTTAGTCTTTTGATATGCCCCCCGCTTTAGCTATCCTATTTAAATTTAGCCAGCGATCATTTAAAAATTTTATGAACTCTGCACATTTTTTTTGAAGTTGCCGTTTTTGGGCCGGAAAAAGGGGAAAAATTTTAGTGCTTCTGGACCACGTTTAAAAACTCCCCCGTTTTAACAACGGAAAAAAAAAACACTGACTGCCCAAAGTAGCATCTAACAGTTTTTAATTTCTGTGGAGGAAATATTTAATTAAAAATATTTTTAATGTACATATCTCAATTTTTATAATACAATTTTTTAAAAAATTTAAACAACTATAAAATATAAACCCTTGGGTTTTTTTTAACTTTGAAGATAAATAGCAAACCCCATGTATTGTCCCATCATCGTACGAAACTTTTCTTTTTTAAAATTTTCCCAAAATAAAAAAAATACAAGGGGATGGGGGTGAAATAAAAAAAGGGTCGGTTAAATATGACAAAGGGGAAGGGCAGTGCCGATTAAAAAGGTAAAACCGGGGAATTCGGAGATATTCGAAAAAAAAGAAATTTGCTGATTTCGTTTTTTTTTTCGACGTTTTTTAAAAAAAAAGGAAAAAAAAAAGACACCTTGGCCAGTTCTTTTAACTGTAAAAACAGGTTGAATTTTTTCGTTTGTTAGACATCATCAACTTTATTTTTTTAAAACGGACCGGGGTTTTTTTTTTAATTTTTTTTTAAACCTTTTTTTTATCCCAATTACAAAAATGTATAACATTTAAAATTTATTAACAAATATGGAACCCCCAAAAAATGATGTGCGTTCCTTGTCTTTCATTGTCTCTTATGAAAAACTTAACAGAAAAATATTAAGTATTATACATCATTGTAATTGGGATTATAACGCTTCAAAAAAATGCAATAAACAATAAATTTCCGCATTTAAAAAAATAAAGTTGATGATGGTTTAACGAAAGAAACGTTGTATGGAAAATCTATCAACCTATTTTGTAAAATTTATAAAGGGGCCATAGAAGTTTTTTGTTTTTCCATATTTCTTTAAATAATGTCAGAAAAAAAATCAAAAAAATCCAAATTTAGGTTTTTTCGGATATCTCCTGAAGTACTCGTATTTTACAACTTTCCAATCGGCATGTTTTTAGGCACATAAATGCGCAACTTATAATTTAAACTTCTTATCTCTTACGGTTTCCGAACCCATGCATCACTCAATCTGTGCATTATATGAGCCATTATATAAAAAAAATATATATATTTTTTGAAATTTTTTCAAATTTTGTTTATTTAACAAATATTTTTTCTAAAAAAAACGCATATCTTAATTTTTGCTATATTTATTTTTTAAAATGGTTTCCTTTAAAGACAGATAAGGTTTAGTCTAGACTCATTTTTCATCATACTGCTTTATCATTTGAGCAATTTGCTGGTTAAATCTTTCACGATTTTGGTCTAAAACTGTACCTAAATATACCACAATTGCAAATCATTATCGCTTTTTTCTACAAAAAAACAACAAATTATTATCGCTTTTTGTACAAAAAATGTTTTAAATTAACATATTTTACTACAAATTAGCAAACGATGGAGACATTACTGTCTCAGATAAATAACTAGCGCAAGGGAAAAATGACAAAAATTACGAAGGAAAAACAACAAAAACAACGGGTCATTTAGCAGGAAAACACGCCGGACATTAAAAATTCGTCACATTTAGTTCCGTGAAACGAGAGCGGAATTCATAATCACCCTCAAAACAAGAAAAAATGCTGGATAAGGACTCATGTGGACGTAAGCAAATTTCTCTAAATCTAAAATTTATGATGTGTACTTGACACTAAGCAATCAAATGGTTTTTATATTTGTAAAAGCGCAGAATTCATAATTTTTGTTCATTAGCAGTGTGTCGATTAAAAAAAATTGGAGAAGAACTTAGAAAAATTTGGAAAAGGACAAACTGATCTTAGGGTAAATAAAAATTAAATATAGGGTAAAAAAACTAAATTTTTTACCGTCTGTAAAGCAAGATATTAACAATCAAATTGTGCATAATTAACATTTTCGATATCTGTTATGTATGAAAACAATGCATTCATTCTAGAATATCTCGAAAACGGGATATTCTTTAAAAACTTATAAATATATATATATATATATATATATATATATATATATATATATATATATATATATATATATATTATATATATATATATATATATATATATAAGTTTTTTTGAAATAGACATATTATTATTAAAAAATTTAAAAAAAAAAAGTGTCTGTGCTAATTCTACCTCTAACCTTAAAAAAAATAAAAAATCGCAATTTTTAGGTAAAAATTTGTTTTTTTATGCCGTTTTTTATCTTTTTCTAGGTATTTAAAAAAAATTGCAGAAATGCTTTTAAAAGTCAATTTAATAATCAAATTAATTGTGTAAAGTTTTTTAATTTTTTTGTAAAAAAAGCAAAAATTTACAATCAAATTTGATACTTGTAATGTAGAATTTGAAAATTTATATCTTAAAAACTATTTACTTGAGCAACCAGATTTTTTACGATATTGTACAAACACTAAGCATTAAGCTATACTTATTTCAAAGTTTTTGCATTATTAGTTTTTCCGTAATAAATAGTACTGTATAAAATTGCCTCATTTTTCCGAAAATATTCAGCCTGATAAAACAGGTTTGCAAGCGATTAAACCTAGCCGACGACACCAAGTTTTTTATTTAACTTTAGTAACTAAGCCCTATATGGTTTTTGTCTGATTAATTTTCTTTAATCATAATGTTTTGACTTACATGTTATGTTTCACATATTTTAATTGTTAATATATAGAAAAGCCCATTATTTTTAATTTAATTGCACTTCTGAATTGATAAAAACTTTTTAAAGTAGTCCATTTTTTATAAAGATAGTCGACACTGTATAAATTTGTCAATTTCAAGTCTATCTATTCTTATATTTCTTTACTAAAACAAGTGGGGCAAAGATAACCCGGGTCCAACACTTAATTTAGTTGTGTAGCATTTGTTATCTGTTGCTTTTAACCATTGTATAGTCTGTCTCAAAGTATATCGTTAGGGCTTTTGACGGACCATACCCCAATAAACCTTTAACTATTTTATTACCCATTGTTGTTGGGTAAACCCATTTGTTTATAAGGGCAGGGGTGGGCCTCGTATTTCTTGAGTATTAACCATTAGGACATATAAATATTTTGGCTAATATTTTAGTGGCAGTGTTAAATAACCGTTTTTATTGTACGTTTCGAAAAAGTTGTTTTTCGAGAATATAACTATGTCGCGTCGAAATAATTTGTCATTAGATGCAAAACAGGTTGTGAAAAATGTGTATGAAACTTTAATCAGTAGAGGTATAATTAAACAAGAAGCTTTAAAAGAAACCTGTCTACTTACAAAAACTCCAATATCATCGATAAGGATATTATTATTAGTGAAGAATTGAACAAAAGAAAAAGCGTAGTGATTTTTAATCTCACCGTATAGACAATAGTGATCAGGACCTAATAAGAAGAAAAATATATTGTCTTTATGAAAGCGAAGTTATTCCTACCTTGGATAAACTGAAAAAGAAGCTAAACGAAGACGAAACTAATATAAATATTAGCCGTGCCACCCTCCATAGAGTTGTTTTTAAAATGGGATTTAAATACCGCAAAATAGACAAAAGACAAGTAGTAATGGAATCGCACAGATTACGCACTTGGAGATTTAATTACCTTCAAGAAATTAAAAGATATAGGTTAAAAAACAGATCCATAATTTACCTTGATAAAACATGGCTCGATACACACGTCACAGTATCCAAAGGATGGGTTGATTCCAGTCAAAACTGTCAGACGAAAGCACCTTCAAATAAAGGAAAACGCATTACCGTAATACACGCTGGTTCAGAAGACGGATTTGTCCCAAACTGCTTGCTGTTGTCTGCAAAGCATATTAAGGATTCTAGCTTGGATTATCATGAGGATACAAGTGCAGAACTTTTTGAAAACTGGTTTTAAAATTATCTTTTAAAAAATATTCCAAACAACAGTGTTATTGTCATGGATAACGCAAGCTACCACAGCCGTCTGCTACACAAAGCACCAGCTTCATCAAGTTCAAAAACTAAAATCCAGGAATATTTGTTAGAAAATGATATGCAATGCAATTAAAAAACAATATGTATGTGATAATTTGGCTGAACAGGCTGGGCTTACTGTCTTACGGCTTCCTCCGTATCACTGTGTGTTTAACCCCATAGAGCATTTGTGGAATCAAGTAAAATCAAAGATCAGAGCAGAAAATGTTACACCTACTTTAATTCCCAGTGTTATAAATTTGATAAAAAATGTAATTACTAACATACCAGTTGGGAACTGGAAAAATTCATTACAGCACATTATAAAAACTGAGGACTCTGACATTTCTATTCAAAACAACATACATCCTATTGTAATTAATCTCAATAATGACTCTGATAGTGAAACAGAATTAGATTTAGATATTTAGATTAAAAATGTAATTATGTATAGATTTATTAAAACGTTGCATATATTTAATTTCTTAATGTAATTTTAAGATACCTACCTAAATAAACAATAAATTATAAATCTTTATATTATTAAAGTCCGTCCCTAATGTTCTGTCCTTTAATACCTACCGATCCGCAGTTTTATTGGTGTCGGCAGGTATAATCCATAAATGAAGGCAAAGCTAACACGGTATACTTTGAGACAGACTATACCCGAAGTTACCAAATATTATAAGTTATTCGAAATTGCCTTTTTAATTAGACATACTTGCGATGTTGCCGATTTCTCTCCATATTTTACATTTTATAATTAATGATTCTTGATCATTTTTGTACACTTTTAGGTTAAAAATCTAAAATTTTGACTTTTAATCCAGTTTCCCATTTCTTACCAACAATTATGATCATACCATTATTAATTATATTTAAATAAATAAATAAATAAATAACTTTATTTTGTGTGTGATCTTAAAAGCAGCAATACAATTTTGCCTGTTTTACCCCGCCCGCAGCCCTATTTACTTTACGACCCGGCAAGTTTTTTTACTTATAATTAATTAAAAACTGAATACACTGCTCAGAAAAATTAACGGATTAAGCCGTTAATTACATTTAGATCAAGCTTACATATATTTCAAAAGACACACAAATTCTTACAATAAATCAAAGAATCTGTCATTTCAATAATCATGTATTCCTGAGAAAAACTTACAAATTAAAAAAGGTACAAGAAACAAAGTGTCAAATAAATATTATATATCTCTTTTATTATTTATCCTATCAAAATTATTTATATAACTTTTTATATAGGTAATTAAGAAAGCTGTATTTTTGTTTTGTAAATTTTTTTGTGTCTTTTATAATTTTTAAGATATTAACGATAATTTTTTACATTTAAAATATCAATATCTTAAGCACTATAAAAGCTACAAGAAATTTTATCTGGCATTTTTACAAGCACTTTAACTTAAGCTATATATTCTTTTTATCTAAAAACACCAAGTTAACATTTTACAATTTAATTAAAAAGTGTTTCGTGAATTTTTATGAGCAGTATATTTTGGATCAGCGCCACCTCCGTTTTATTAAAAAGAGTGTACAAAATCAATAGGTATTTTTTTTTTTTTAATTTAAATAGCAGAAAATTCGTAGCTACTACATGGACGGATTTGCCAGTGTCCAGCCCAATTATACGAGCGTTTTATCCTGGTCGACAGAGCACTCGAGACCAGTCATTAATTTCTTGGCGTTTTGGGGGACATTATGGCCAAATTAAGTGCTCGGGTCACAATTAGCATAGTAGAACAGGATGATGGCGACATTAAGTCTCTATTTCACATTCTAAAGGGTCAAAACTAGTCATATTTTGTTCCAATGTGTCTTGGAATGGCCATTGTATTGTTTAAAATTTGTCAGGGTATAATACTAAACCCTATGCTTTATTAAATTATTGTTACGTTTGTTTTATACCTTTGTATACAACCCGTATACGTTGATACGCTTAAAAAACTACTTAGATATACAGAAAATATAATAGTCTAAGCGGCGACCGTCGTAAAAGGAGGTGAACTAGAACAAGTATAAAAATAGACCTTATGTCTTTTGGATATTGGACAAGTAATAAACCAACGGTCTGGCGATTTGTAACTTGTCCAATTTTTTTTTTTTTTTTTCTAAGTTTTTGTTAAATTTATATATAAGGCATAAGTACAATGTTTTACCATTCAAAGGAGTTTTGATTAGTAGAATATAAAAATTTAGGACTGGCACCACTATTCTTGACAAAAGTGTTTGCCAGACCACCCTCAAAATATTTATTGCAGTGATACATTTTCTATATAAGGTATAAAAAAAATAATCATAAAAATTTTTGGTTTTTTCCCTCTTTTAAATATAATAATTTGTCTGGCACATTAATACTTTACCAAAATTCTGCAGACCACAATTGGGAAATTCCTTTGTTAATACTCGTTGAGCGCGTGTTTTTTTTTTGTTTTGCTCTATTAATTCGAGATTTCTTTATTAGGTTTTAATCGTTTATTTTATAATAATAATAATGTTAAAAACAAAAAAAAATTGAGCTTAGCAAAAACGACTTTATCAAGAGTACCGGGACGTCAAAAATCACAGAAAACAGGGACGTCAAAAATGTCAAGTGTTTGTCAAACCTGATAATTTTAAATTTAGTTTTTGTTTATCGCAGTTAATCGTTATTATTATTGGTAGTTGTGTTGGTAATCGATATTAGGTAATTTTAATTTGTCTTTTTTTACCACCGAGGCATACGATATACTCGCCGTTTATTTTGAAACTTTTTAAAATGCCTCTATTGCTGCAAAAGACAAAATACAATAAGATATTCCGAAAGACGGCATTTTTATAAAAATGTGTTTAGACGTTTGGCCACCCGTTTAAGAGGAACTGAAAATTGCATTCTATTCCAGCACAATGAAAATACAATTAGCTCCCCGGTAGGGGGGTTAAATTTTAAAAAGATAATGCTTGTTCCACATTTAAAGCAAGAAAATTTAAAAAATAATAAGATGCCGCAGGTTAAGAAAGTGGTAATGTTTAGTAATGTTTTACGAAAATGACCCTTTTTGCCATGGCTTACTACATTTTAATTGTAAAAGTAAATATATATTTTAAAAAATTTGTTTTATCGATTTGTGACGGATTTTTTTTCTTAATATTTAAAAAAAAATGGAAATAATTTTGGAGCTTAAATTTACAGAAAACCTACACATACAAACAAATAGTCAATTTTAACTCTAATCACCCAATAATGCTAAAAGAAAAGTTGTAAAAAGTCTTTTTGATAAATTAAATGATTTGTTCTGATCAAAACCAAGAAAATGAAAAAAATTAAAAAATATATATTTTAGTTAAATAAAATTACCCTCTTGATTTTATAAACAAATGGTTTTTAAAATTTAAACCACCAAATTTAAGACAAAATTAAAAAGACCAATTACAAATTTATTTTTACCATATATTTCTAGCTTATTAAATAAAGTTTAACGAATAAGTAATTAACTTCATATTCGTTTACTCTTTAAAACCCAAAACACAAGATCTTAGAAACAAAACCATACAGTATAAACAAAACCAGAAAAAATGTTATTTATAAGATTCCTTGTAAATGTAATATATTTTATATAGGTAAAACTTCCAGACCATTAGTCAAAAACATAAAAGAACTTAAAGCATATATTAGATACACAAATTTTCACAAATTAAAAATCATTTGATAACAACCACATAATAAACTAGAATGGTTTTAGTATTTTGCAAAGGAAAAACTGTTCAAAAAACATAAAATAAAAAAAGTGCTTATTAATTATTAAATAAAAATAAATGTAAAGCATCAATATCTGTTAATGTAAATCATACATGGTTACTTATGCTTGATGCTAAAGTAATTTCAGGTAAAATTCCTCAACACACCACATTTTTTGTTTTTTTGAAAATTATAAATATTCAATATAATATGTCATTTATGAAAAACGACATAAGTATTAAAAAAGTTTTTGGAGTTTCCTAATTTTTAAACTAAATTTTAATTTCTATTTTATTTTTTATCGAAGTCTTGATAACGATGGTAGACACCGGAACGCAGATAAGTGTTCTGAATCTTTTGGTTTTTTGGGGAGTTTTTCATTTTCTATTTCAGGTGATCTGCCAGTTTATGGGTGTTAATTTATTTGCTTTACTCCGGGACCATGCTCAAAGTGGTCCCATTTTCTAGAAAATTTTTAGGCGAGTAATCCCAAGAAAAAGATACTAAAATATTTTAAAAATATTTTTTTTTCAATGTTTGCACATCGACTGAGAATTAAATTCTAAACAGCTTTTTTGACTAAATGTTAAGATCATTTCGGCCAAACTTACTTTTTGATATACAGGGTGTCACAAAAGTAATGGGACACAGAGCAACAGAAGATTCCTTAGGTCGAAATAATGCAATTTACGTAAACTTGCCTTATCCGAAATGTGATAATAACAAAGATACAGGGTGTTAAACTTTTAATTTTGCTTTCGTTTTTTCTTAATAATTCTTTAACCAAATGACCTAGCGGTACAAAGTTAGGGATCTAGGGGTTTTCTGAGGCGAGAAATTTAAATTCGTCCACGCTTTTGATGTTGCTACTAGAGGGCGCTAGCTACGGCCTACCTCACTTGTTTTAGGTGTCGTAACTTTTTTTAAGCTTGGAATATTGACCTGTTTATTAAAAAATAAGTTACTATTAATCCACTTGCATCAAAATGTACACTTTATTTAAGTCTCTAGGAGCAGCCGTTCTCGAGATAAACGCACTTTAAAGGATCTTGCATTTTTTTTATGGAAAATGAATTTTGGCCAATTGTTTTTAAACTTTGCATAGTGATAGTTCTTAACACGCTGATCAAAGGTCTTCCAGGGCACAAAACCCGAAAACGCCTCCAACCCCCCGAAAATCACCCTCAAATGTCACTGGTGATTTGGGGACTTTTGAAGGTGATTTTGGGGAGGTTGGAGGTGTTTTCGGGTTTTATGCCCTGGAAGATCTTTGATCAGCGTGTTAAGAACTATCACTATGCAAAGTTTAAAAACAATTGGCCAAAATTCATTTTGAATAAAAAAATTGCAAGATCGTTTAAAGTGCGTTTATCTCGAGAAAGGCTGCTCCTGGAGACTTAAATAAAATATACATTTTTGATGCAGTTTGATTTATAGTAACTTATTTTTCAATGAACAGGTCAATATTCTAAGCTTAAAAAAAGTTATGAGATCTAAAACAAGTGAGGTAGGTAGTAGCTGGCGCCCTCTAGTAGCGACATCAAAACCGCCTTAAAAAACCCCCAGATCCCAAATTTTGTACCGCTAGGTCATTTGGTTAAAGAATAATTAAGAAAAAATGAAAGCAAAATTAAAAGTTTAACACCCTGTATCTTTGTTGTTATCAACTTTCGGATAAGGCAAGTTTAAGTAAATTGAATTATTTCGACCTAAGGAATCTGTTGCTCTGTGTCCCATTACTTTTGGAACACCCTGTATAATTTATTTTTATATAATAATTATTTTCTCAACTATGATCCGAATGTCAATATCGATTTTTAGGTTACGGAATAAGCACAGGCGATTGTCAAGAAAGTTTTTTAATCGTTTTAGGAATAAAAAAATCCCTATGTGTCTAACTTCTTGGCGGTCACTGTATATAGATTTACATCTTTGAAATAAAATTATTGTCCTGCCACTGCTACTATCGCTCTTTCATTCAAAGCATTCCAATTTGCTTTTACGAAATTACGCGCACTAAATTTTCAAAGAACAAGACATTTTTTCTCGGTTTAATAAAGCTACATTTATTGTTCTTTACTTCCATTTGAAATATTGCCAAAATTAGTCAAGCAGTTAATATTGTGTGCCGACGCCGCGACGTCTTTCTTAGAAAAAATTGCTTTGTATGTGTTTGCGGCTTTATTGAAATTTTTGCTACCGTAGTAAGTTATGGAAATATTTTTTTAATCGCCATAATAAATATTTGTCACTAAAAGGAGATTTTTTTATTATTATGTCAAACCGCAAAATCTATTTTTTACGCTTAATTAACCTCTTTGTTAACATTCAAATTTTTAACAGTTTGTATTTTAAATACATAAATAATGACTGTTAATTATTGGCCCAGTGCGCGATGAAAAGGACATCTGACGGCTGCGTAAAACCATGCTTTTTTTGCAAATTTTCCTTCGTTTCTAGATGTTGTACCATAAAAGTTTGCCAAAGAAAAAAATTCAAATCACACTGTAGGTGTCGCTAATCTTAGTTGGCGCTTTCAAACTATTACGTCATATGAAATAAAGTTTGACCTTTGTCAAAAGTTAGACACCTTGTTAATCTGTTATAGGGAAAATCACAAGAAAATGGAGTTCACTAACGAAAAATATGGTGATATTGTTTATGTGTATGGGTTTTGCGACGAAAACGCTCTAGCTGCTTGTCGCGATTTTTCCTATATTCGATTGACAAGTGTCTAACTTTTGAACCTAATTTCATATGATGTAATAGTTTGAAAGCGCCAACTAAGATTAGTGACACCCACAATGGGATTTAATTTTTTTTTTTAGCAAAACTTTATAGTGAAATATCTTGAAAACGAAGGAAAACTTTGCAAAAATGTATTCTTGGTTTTAGATTCAGAATTAAATATATATATAATATAAATTATATATATATATATATATATATATATATATATATATATATATATATATATATATATATATATATATATATATATATATATATATATATATATATATATATATATATATATATATATATATATATATATATACAGTATTGGAAAATAATTCGCGCATAATAGGGAAATCAATGTTAATTTTTAGGCATCTGAGAATCCAATCTACCAGTGTACGTTTCAATAGAACGTCGCGATGAATTATAATTAATTTAGCTGTTCGACTGGAAACGTCACCGCTTTGCGCTTTAGTTTGGCTAGTGGGATTTGCCGGTGGCTCGCAGAGCTCTCGTTCATTTGCTTGCGGGCATCCCCAAATAATTTTTTTTTCGGATATTTACAACAAAATGTGTATCGGCAGAGTTTTGAAAGAGCTAGAAACCTTGTTGAAATAAGGGAAAAAATAATTCAACTTTCTGGTCAAATTACACCTGAACGGCTCAGAAATATGAGACAACATCTCTACAATAGGTTTGGGTATTGTTGCAAAAAGTGGTGGATTATTCAAACCCTTATTAAAATAAGTTTTAGTTCTTTAGAGTTATTTTTATTTTCTGTTTTAAAATTATCGTTGTGTTTATTATTGGAATTTTCTTTTTATTTATTTTTTAGATTTTTTTTAAGCCAATGTGATAAAAAGACAAGCAAAAATCTTTTTAAATTTTTGTGATAATGTTTCAACAAATTATCGTTTAAAAATTCTCATTTTTGTTGATTCAACATACACCCATCCGATCTCGTTTTAATACTGTCGAAAATGTCCAAAACTATTTGATTTTGTATCAAAACGAACCAAAGCGCGGAGTAGGGTACAGTCGAACAGTTAAATTAATTCTAGTTCATCGCGACGTTATATTGAAACGTACACTGGTAGATTGATTTTCAGATGGCTAAAAATTAACATTGAATTCCCTATTATGGGTTAATTTTCCAATACTGTTATATATATATATATATATATATATATATATATATATATATATATATATATATATATATATATATATATATATATATATATATATATATATATATATATATATTGATCATTTTAAAAAAAGCTTTTAAAATATATTTTTGTATATCAAAATGTACAATACATGTTAGGATCAGATATATATATATATATATTTTATATATATATATATATATATATATATATATATATATATATATATATATATATATATATATATATATATATATATATATATATATATATATATATATATATATATATATATATATATATATATACATCCCAGTTCCTCTATGAAGCTCATTTGTTACTCATTGTAAAATTTTCATATTTTGCAAACGTTACCTTTAACCTACGGTGCATTTCAGGAAAATAATTTTAGTTATACAGGGTGTCACAAAAAAGTGTGACGTCACGATGGTGCATTTTTTTAAATGGGACACTGTGTATTTTTTTGTATATTTAAGTACCTCTTGTAGTCATCTATCTTCCTCTAAAATTTTGTCAACATCGGTTTAGTATTTAAAAAAAAATAAAATAAAATATAAAAAAAACTGTTTTGCACCATTTAATTTGGACAACATTGGAGTTTATTTAACTCACAAAATCTTATTTTGATGTATTACAAAAATTCGAGTAAATTATTATTGTTTATTAATTAAATTAAATTAATTTAAGAAAAACCTTTAAATGTTAAATAATTATTTATTTTTAATTTTTAATACTTTTGGCTAATATTTAGGTAAATTAAACCAATTTCTAGGTAATAATTAACATTATTAGGAAACTTTAATGTTAATAAATTGTTTTTCATAGCCACCTATCATTTTTATTCAATGGTATTACTATTAAAATACATGCCAAAATGAGTTTTCAACGAATAACTTTTAATGTGTTAGGAATTTCGATAGAGTTATAATTAGAAAAATGTTTGTTTTTCTGCATCTAACGACCTAAAAATATACAGGGGCTTATATTTAAAATAAGAAAAATAAAGTGCTTTCAAATTTGAAGAGTTTGACACTAAATTTTGGACACCCTGTACAGTTCGAATTAACCAAACATGACCTAAGTGACTGATATTACGTTACTTAATAAGTTCCTTGTTTAATTCTATTAATCAAGCACTATTGGTATTTTTATTCATTTTTAAACTCAATGGTGCAAAACAGTTTTTTTTTTAATATTTTTTTTTCTCTGAAAATACTGAACCGATGATGACAAAATTTTAGAGGAAGATAGATGACTACAAGAGGTACCTAAATAAACAAAAAAATACAGATTGTTCCATTTAAAAATATGCACCATCGTGACGTCACACTTTTTTGTGACACCCTGTATAACCAAAATTATTTTCCTGAAATGCACCGTGGGTTAAAGGTAACGTCTGCAAAATATAAAATTTTACAGTCAATAAGGTATATATATATATATATATATATATATATATATATATATATATATATATATATATATATATATATATATATATATATATATATATATATATATATATATATATAAATATTCAAAAACCATTTTCGCACTTTAAAAACTTACCCCGTATATTCTTTATAACATAAAATGTAAATTTTCAAAATAAAATAGGATGACTTTGGCCTATATTCTTAATTGCCACCCCATATGTCAAATAGTAAATTATTCCGCAGTGCTAACAAAAGAAAATAATAACAACAACATAACTTAATATAACGGTATTATTTTTGTTTTTCCCCAAAAAAAAAAATTATTTAGATAAGTATATTTTTTTAACCCAACGATAAAAAATTACCCGTTCCTTATTTCAAAACACAAACATTTCCACCTAGAAAAATTTATATTTAATTCTCTCACGATTAAGATGTATTTCATTTAGAAAACTAACCCTTAATTATTTTCCTCACTTAGTCCCCGACTCCACAGGTTTTAATTTATTTCTTCGGTCACGCTACCAATTTTTTGCCGAGGTATTTTTCCTAATTTCTTGTTTTTCGTGGTACGCACGCATCAATTTGACCGGAAAAAACACTCCCTTACTGAATACTTATATCAAACCAAATACGAGGATAAACAGATGGCATGGGGGGTGCTAATTGGAAAAAGACAACAACAAACAAAACATTTTAGATAATTAAGAAAACTATTATTAGTAAATTATAAATCAGGGAAAATAAAAGAAAACACAGAAATTTGTCATCAGTAATTCCACAAGAGGTTAAATAGTCCAGTCTGTAGGTAACTTTCACGACTTTAATTTATAACTGGTTGAAAGGTGTTAGAAGTTGTAGAGGATGATTACCTGAATATGACTATACAGTGTGTCCCAAATTGGTGGGGAATGTATGGGGATCTTGGAAACCACGATAGATAGAAAATCGGTTAAATGGGGAAAGTTTTGGACAATTATGTTAGTAAGCTAATCCCGTTTACTACGTGGTTTTATCTATTCAGGTTTTTGAGAAATTTTGAAAAAACCTGAAACAGGCATTTTCGAAAATCGGCCATATTTTTTTTATAAGTGAAAATTTTTCAAATCTGTAAAAACTTTTTTAAAGCAACTTTTTTTGTAGAATATGACCAAGTAGTCAATTTTTATTTTCTACCTTTCGGGTTTTTAGAATCATCATCAACTTTATTTTTTCATATGGGCGCCACACTGGATTTTTACAGCCAAACAGTGCTTTTTATTCTGATTTCAACAATGTATAACATATTATAATTTAAGAGTGTATAACCTCATTTATTTCAAAAAACAAATATTTTCTCAGTTGTCCTTGATTCCGGTGAACGTTATTTTTTTTTTGTAAACATTAAAATATTAGTAATTAGCAAAATAGATAAGCTGAACAGATATTTTACAGAAATGGGTTCGCGAACATAGCTATAACGTTAATACCGTGTTACAACAAAATGTAATGGTGCCCATATAAAAAAGTAATGTTGATGAATCATCATTATCATTACTTTTTCATATGGGCGCCATATTTGATTTTTTCGCAGCCAAATAGTGCTTTTTATTCTTATTTTAACAATGTATAATATGTTATAGTTTAGGAGTTTATATCCTCATCCACTTCAAAAAATAAATATTTTCTCAGTTGGCCTTGATTCCGGCGAATGTCATCTAGCGTCATTATCAAGCTCGGCTACGTTATTAAAAAATTTTTAACTTTGCAAAATGGTTAATTATTTAAAGAAAAACTTGATATTTTGCAGCGTTATTTCCAAAGCAATGTCAATATAGTTGTGCAAACGTATTTTGACAATTTTCCTAAAAGGCAGCATCCTAAACTAACATACTTTCGAAAACTAGTTACAAATTTGCTTAAATTTGGAAGTTTTAAAAAAACCACGACCTAAGAAGTACGTTGAAGAAAATCGACAACGAGATGCTGAAGTTAACCAACATTTTAAAGAAAATCCAGCATCTTCAGCCAGGGATGTTGATAGAGAATTCCACATACCTAAGTCAACCATTTATAGGGTAGTTAGGACTATTTAAAAAAATATCGTTAATATGTTAAAAAATATGGACAACATTTTGAATTTTAGGTTGTTGTTAAACATCTTCATTTTCGTACGAATATTAATTTACCCACTTTTCATTGTTTTTGTTTTCACTTGTTTCAATTAACTTGTTACGTGTAGTTTTGTTGTAACACGGTTTTAACGTTATAGCTATCTTGGCGAAACCCATTTCAGTAAAATATCTGTTCAGCTTATTTATTTTGCCAATTACTAATATTTTATTGTTTACAAAAAAAAATGACTTTTGCCGAAATCAAAGCCAACTGAGATAATATTTTATTTTTTTTTAAATAAATGAGGTTATAAACTCTTAAATTATAACATGTTATACATTACTGAAATCAAAATAAAAAGCACTATTTGCTACGTAAAAATCCAATATGGCGTCCAAATGAAAAAATAAAGTTTATGATGATTCTAAAAACCCAAAACGTAGAAAATAAAAATTGACTACTTGGTCATATTCTACAAAAAAAGTTGCTTTGAAGAAGTTTATACAGATTTGAAAAAATTTCACTTATAAAAAAAATATGGCCGATTTTCGAAAATGCATGTTTCAGGTTTTTTCAAAATTTCTTAAAAACCTGAATAGATAAACCCATGTAGTAAACGGGATTAGCTTACTAACATAATTATTCAAAACTTTCCCCATTTAACCGATTTTCTATCTATCGCGGTTTCCAAGATCCCCATACATTCCCACCAATTTGGGACACACTGTATAGTTTTAGACTCGAAAAATGTGTGCAGGGGTGGGGGGTGGAGGGTTAAAAGTGCTAAAAACGTGTTTTTCGCTTCTGCAAGCGCCATTATTAATTTTAGAGGAATACGTTCAAAATGTTTTTTAGGTATTAAAAAAACCTATAATTTGAGCCCGGCTAAAATTGATTTAGTCCATCTGTTTATGAAAGAATGTAAAAAACCGTTAAAAATAGCCATTTTTTGAAAGGTTGATAATTATTGCAAAAATATTTTTTTATCCATTTCTGTCATTGCAAAACATCGGTTATTTAATTCTTAATTAAATGAGAGGTTCTAAAGCATGATCGGTTAATTTGTTGCTAAGATAATTGAGTTTTAATGATTTTAGAGCTCTAATCTAGTAGGCTAGACGAAAGTATCAGTCACTTTAAACGCATTTTTTAGCAATAAAAAACAAATAAAACAACTTAAAATAACTTCTTATTATGCGATATATTAAGTTGAAGAATTATACTATTAAATGCCGTCCAAATTAATGCTTAACTATTTAAAACAATTTAAATATTACTTTAAAAAATTGGTTCCCACTGGTCGTAGAGACTCCTTTTTTTTCAGAAATATTTGTTTTGAAGCCAGCTTTTCATATTTCTTGCTTTAAAATTTTTATCTTATTTATATTAAGTTTAAGTATTATACTATTAAATGCCGTTCAAATTTATTCTTAACTATTTTAAGCAATTTATATATTTTTAAAAAAAATGGAACTTTTGGGTTTCCCCCTGGTCGTGGACCTCTTTTTTTAAAAAACATTTTTTTGAAGCCAGCTTCCATATTTCTTGGTTTAAAATTTTAACTTATGCAGGGGGCGCTCCGGCTCCAATTGTTTATTAACAAAAAATACCTTTTTTTAAGGCTCAAACCAAAGGTCTAAATATTATTTTTTTTATTTCGTTAATCTTAATTAGTAAAACATAACTCTCGAAAAAGCAAAAGACAGTTTGTGATACTTAAAATATTTATAAACAAAAAAGATATAGCCTACTAGATTGGGGCTCTAAAATCAGTAAAACCCAATTATCTTAGCAACAAATTATCCGATTATGCTTTAGAACCTCTCATTTAATTAAGAAGATTTTTTCATAAACAAATGGACCAAATCAATTTTAGCCGGGCTCAGATTATAGGTTTTTTTAATACCTAAAAAAAACATTAAAACCTTTTCCTCTAAAATTAATAATGGCTCTCCACCCCTGCACACTTTTTTCGAGTCAGTCATATTCAGGTAATCACCCCTAAAAAATTTTTCCCTTTTTAAATTTTACAAATTGACGTTTTATAAACAGCCCTTTTCTTAGTAATTGTACTAATTAAAAAATTTTAAAAATGCCATTCTTCTTTAAATTTTTTTTTTAAATTTGTCTTTTAAATTTTAAATAATTATGATATAAGGTCTAAAAGTATACATACACGTCTCTAACTACTGTTTTTTACTTCAGATTTACACGCCACAGAAACCCCACAAATAACTCTATTTCCATCAGTTACTATCTAAGACGTCTGTCCCAATTTAGAAGGAAAAAAGCCGAACTATTAATCACTCACGTTTGTCTCTGATTAATCGAAATTCGCGGCTTGTTAGGACGGTAAAAAGTAGTAATCATCAAGCTTATTTTTAACTCATTTGTGGGAAAAAATTAAGATGGATGAAAGAGTCATTCAGTGAAAATAGTCAGATGTGTTAATGCCAGGATACTTAATCGTTTATTTACTATTTTAATTACCCTTTTTATATTTTAATATAATAGAGAGATATTCCAAATTTACGCTAGGCGCTTACACTCCATTACAGTTAGAACGGGCATACAGATCCAATCCAATGGGTTGAGCGCCTACGTGTGTTTCCCCAAAGGAAAGGTACAGTAAGGCCATTAAATTGGAATTCTTTTCCTTTCCTAAATAGGTTTGGGTGCCCCCTTTTTACTGAATATAAATACTTAACCTTTTGACGGGTTTCCGTTGGTTTTTTTTTTAAAAATCCCAAAATTTTTAATTTTTAGATCAAAAGTATTAATATCTATTATATTAATGAGAGGTTCCAGAAAGGGATGTAGAAGAGTTTAAAAATTTCCCAAAAGGGTACCATTATTTTGTTAAAAATGAAAACAACTTAAGAGAAGAGCAGGGTCGCAAACTATTGAATTAAGAGAAAAAGACAATAATCAGTTATTGTCGCTAAAAAGGCAAATATTCGAATTCCTCCCAAACCGCAGTTTTAAAAACCCTTTTTTTAAATGGAAAAGAGAACAACGCATTGATTCTACAATTTTTGAATTTGTTTTTTGGGGGGGAAAATATAATATTAAACCGGTGTTTTCAGTCGCAAATGGAATACTTAAGGAACCCCGGTTTTTGATGAAAATATACCCAAGAAGAAGTGGGGTGATTTTCGAAATGTTTGGGGATGGCTGAGTACAAGGACTTGTGTAAAATATTTTATCGATAAAAAGTCTCCCTTTATATAGATCTACTACAGCATCATCTTTCAAAAGATAAGGTCCTTCATAGGCCGCAAGTCGATAGATGAAAGAGCGGGGAACAGGTTTAGTGCCCACGTAGTCCTGATTTAAATGTTAGTGAAAATTTTTTGCCAATAGAAAAATAAATAGGGAAAATGAGTTGCCGCAAAATGTAATTTAAGGGATAAAATTTTAAAGGCGGAATAAATAGGGGAAAATTTGGGGCCCCCCTTTTGGTCAATTAAATTTTTCCGGAAGCAAAACGGGGCCAAGAAATATTAAATTTTTTTGGAAGGCAAAAGCCATTTTGCTTTTATTTTTTTTTTTTCAAGTCTGGACGGGCCCAAATCTCAAATTTCCAATTTATTTTTTGATCCGTCTTTTTTATTTAATTTAATAATCTTATTTTATACAAAGGAAAACATTTAATTTAGTTTAAAATCAGTGGTTTAGACTGATTTACTTAATTTAAAAAAAAAATTTTCCAAAGAAGACTAATTCGTCACTATTTCAAGCCTTTAAAATTTTAAATTTTCCAAATTTCCCCTTTATTCCAGATTTTCTGGCTTAAACATTTTTTACAACGTTGTCAAATCTAAAAATCCAAAACAAATTTATGCAATTTAATTTTTTTAAAATATTTTTTAAACTGTTTAGTAATTAAAGTTAAAAGAAAACCCAACTTAAATTTCAAACCTTTGAGATATCTACCCAGATAAATTAAATATTTTCCCAAGTTAATAGTGATATTGTCGACTAAAGACTTGAAAAGTAAGGCTTTTTATATTTAAAGTTCTTTCTATTTTCTTTTTCATGAAAGAAAGTAATAGATTCAAAACCAAAAATTTTATGGATAATTATTTGATTTTTTTTTCAATAATCGGGAAATTTTCAATTTGTATGAATTTTAAAGTCCAAATAAATAGACTTTTTTTGCAAAAAAACATGATACCATATTTTTTATGTTTTACCTATTATTATTGATCTAAAATACCCCCGGGAAAAGGAAAATTAAAAAGTTATGAAGCAAAATTTTCCCGCCACGAAAATTATAAGCGGGGGAAGATATCCGCTTTTTAATGCCCTAATGCGCTAATATGGAAATTTTATTGCTTATCCAATTTTATTTTCTCACAATAAAGATCAAGTTTATACAAAAAAAAATTTTTTCTTTAAACAATACTAAAATTAAACTTTTCAAAATAAAAAAAATTTCAATTTTGAAATGTCCCAAAATGTAGCGATCCCACTATAAAATGGTCGGTTGGATGGTAGCAGCGGTGGTAGCACTAACGCTATTTTTATAGAAGAACGGCCAATAAAGAATTTTCAAGTCTTTTTGGAATTAACCCCGGAATTAACTGAAAATTTGGAAATCATTTTTACTTTGTTTTTGGAGAACTTTTCATTCTTCAGCTTACTGAAGAGCTTTTCCATTTCCCATGTTGTTTTAGCGTTAAAAGAAGCACCTGCCTCAAAAGTAAAAGCGATGATTTAACAGGGTGGGAAGCTTCGCATTATCCCGTTTTAAAAAAAAGGATTTGTTGGGAGCTCTTGTTTTTCCAATGGGTTGTACGTACATCATTTTTTCAGGGGGAAGAAAGAATTTTCCCTATTCCAGCTGGCCTTGTACAAAATTAAAAGCGCCTAAATCTTCAATGATAGTAAAACTTTTTGGTTGAATTTTAGTTTGGTACCTTTATAACCAAGACGTTCTTTCTTTATTTTCATCAATATTTTTACCAACTCATTCGTCTAAACTCAAAAACACCCATTACCAATATGACTTTGTGTACAAGTAGATATATCAGGGGCCTTCTAAAAATTTTAATATTTGTTCTCCTTCCAAAACTTTGGGCTTCTTCGGGACGTATTTTCATTTAATTTAAAAAAGAATAGAGAGGTATTGAAAAATGCTATTTTCAACCATCAAGAACCCTAGGGTGAAATACTTGGTCCAGAAAATTTCAACGTATTTTCCGACAAAAAAATAAAGTTGTTAAAAAATATGTATTAAAGAAAAATCAATAATTACCAGTTCGGGGAAAATATCAATAAAAAAAGTTTCGGTTATTTAAGAATTGCGTTGGCATCTTCCCAATATTATTTTGATCATTTGTCTTGATTTAATTTTGGCAAAAGATTTTCGGTCGCTTATGGCCTTTTCTTATTTTTTGTGAATTTTTTCCATTTTGACAAATCGTTAAATAAAAATCCCAAAATTGCCCACCGAAGAAACATCAAAGCAAACTTAAACCGCCCCATTTCATTACACAGTACAGGTAAATTTATTTTTATATGGAATAAATAATGTAATTAGCTTGGGAAAAACTTTTTTTAAAAAAAAAACATTGATGCAAAAGCTTTACTAAATATATTATAGGTCGCAGCCCTCTATTTCGACCTTCAGGAAATTATGGAACGCCCTTGATACAAAAAATAGCTATTAAAGCCACTTCATTTAAAGCAATTAAATAAATACTTTTTAACGTCATTTAAAAGCAAATGTCAAATTGTAAATGGTTAAAAAAAAAACTTGGAGAGGGGCCCAGAAAACATAAAAGGTGCTAAAAAAAATATATATTTTTGGTTGGGGAAGTCGAAAAAAATAAATTATTAAATCCTAAAACAGGGCAACTATCCGCTATAGAAACCTTTCCAATTTTAAATGAATGTCTTTGTAAATAAAAAAGTAGTCAGCTGTTGCATATCTGCTGAGGGGAAACCGGGCTTTTGATACCGCTAAAAATAAATTATTTAATAACAGAATTTGGTTAAAAACGAAAAAAATAAAGTTTGCTTTTTTCCCAGAAGATAATTTTTATAAAAACAGCAAGCTGACTGTTTTATACCAATTTAGTTAATCTCATAATACCTAATAAAAGTTCTAGTCAGCAGGCAGCACTGGAAATTTCGCAAACTAATATATTTGGGTTTTTGAACAAAAGGTTGAAAAAAATCTAATTCTTTTTAAATCTTGATAAATAATTTCAAGTCGATCCTATCATCGCCCTTTCTCTCTCTTCACATCCCCTCCACTCCCCGAAATCCTTTCCCAGTTTCTTTTCTGATTCCTTTTTTCGGCTTGGACCAGCTTACACTTTTTAAACTTTTAAATCATCCATCCATTGAAACCCCCTCTTTCTTCGATTTCTCCCATGTCATTTGTTAATTTTTCGTAAAAATTTTTAAAATTTTCGTTAGCGTTAAATGATCTTCATCAAATTTTCAAAATATTATGATTTTGGTCCGCCCAAAGCAGTGCACCGGGAGACTTCGCTGCTTTTGGTAATAAAACCCTGAGTTTGATGAGGTTATAATGGTTCACCAAATTTAAATTCAATGAGTTTCCCTTTTATGACGAATTGGAGGGGCCCCAAACTGCTGTCATTTAAGCAAAAATAGCTACTGGTCAATAAAAAAATCAAAGAAGATAATGGTGTTTTAAATAATTTTTTCCAAATGATTTGGGTTTTTCTTTTTTTAAAAATAAAAAATTTAATAAAAAATTTAATTTGAAAAATTTTTGCAAAAACCCCTTTTTTTGAAAATTAAGAAAAATTTGTTATCGTTGGGTTTCCCCATAATTTAACCAGAAACAAAAGCAACATTTCTTAAAAATTTTGGGGACAGATATTTGAATAAAGACAAAATGATAGATTAAATGCTGTCACCCATCATCTGGATAACATGGATTTATGTCTTTGGTCTGAATCAAAAGCGTCAATATGTTTTATTTTTAATTAACCCAACCAGTTAAATTTTGACAGTCTGCCCTTTTTGAAAAAAATTGAGGGCTTTTTGAAAAAAAAAGATTTTTTGAGCAGTCAAAGGTAAAATTATTGTAAAATCCACCTTAACCACGACCTTTTTACCATGTGGGTTTCTTTTTGTTCAAACTTAAAGATAAATGCGTGGTCACCGTTTTTCAAATCCAAAAGAAGCTGTCTGGGTTTAAAAAAACCCTTTAAAAATTGTTAAATTAAAAGAAGAATATTTAAAACAATAAAGCAATTTTGCTAAACACCATTATATATTTCTTAAGTTTAGAAGTTTTTGTTGCGACCGTTCGCGGTTTAAAGGTATATGAAGGCCAAGCTTGAACAAAATTGTCCAGGCGTGCAAGGGAGGGGAATAGGGAAATCGCGGAGTTTGCAAATGAATCGTAGGTCAGGCCATGATTCTTTGTAAACATTATAAAGGACACATCAATGTCAACCAGTAACCTAAAGTTCACTGTTTTTTGCACAACTTTGTTGGTTAATAAACGAAACTATTATAAATTTTTAAAAAATTATTGTGAATTCTGATATTATATCACCCGATTTAACATGGAAAGAAATGATGGCGCATTACAGCCTTCTATTTAAATGGTTGATACTTTGGGGGTTTTTTATTTTATAAAAAATTGAAAAAAATAATTGAAAAAACAATTTTTAAAATAAATTTTAAACATTGTATGATAGTTTTTATATTTAAATACAATTTTGTGATAAAGAAAGGCCAGAGTAGTATAAATAGTTCAATCTAATTATATATATACAGCGCCTCTGTATGCAAAATCGATAGGCCAAGAAAAAAAAAAACTTACCATAATTTAAACCGGTTGTTTGTTTTTGGGGTAATACAATATTTTAAATTTATAATTTGTACAGCAAAAATAAAATAGTGTACCCTGAAAATACCATAAACAAATTTAACCTTTTAAAATGTATAGATTTTTACAAAGTTTTTTATCGTCAGCCCAAACCAAAGTTGAGGCTTCAATACTAACGTACCGTTTAGGTGGGAAAAGGGGAGTATTTTACGCCAAACCTAAATTTTTGGGAGGGGGGAAAAAACTTCTGCGGGGTAGCAATCCAGCCTAGAACTCTGGGGAAAATTTAAACAAAAAAAGTGCACTAGTGTTGCCCGGAAGCTAAGAATTATGTTTCCAACTCTCGAAGAAAGAAGCTCTGAAAATACCAAAAAAAAAGGGAAAAATTTTTTCCCAGCCGTGGGGAAAAGAAAAGGAAGCTTTTCTGTAAGCGTGGTTTTAAATTTTCAGACAAAAAATCTTTTAAATGAAATCAAAGATAAGGGGTTGTAGAATACCATTGCCCAGAAATGGAAACAATATTTTAAAGATGTTTGATTAAAATACATACAGAGTATACAGATTAGACGGATAGAAATACTTACTTACCTTCAAACTTCCTTGTGGCCCCTAGGGAAATTTAAAAAGAAAGTTTTGGGAAATCTGGCAGACCGTGCTTTAAACTGTAATTGCCAGCAAAGAAAACAATTATATACTTTGCTTTAATTCCGAACTTGTTGAAAAGTTTAAATTACTTTATATGCCGGACTGAAGGTTCCCGCTCCGAAACTAAGAACGTCCCAACTTTCCGCTAAAACATGTTGCGGGGCCGCTTTTATTTTTCCTGCCGGAGAAATTATTTAATCCTGCTGTCTCAAGTTTTAAGCTTGTAAATTGCCTAGTTTTGAACAAATTCTTTTAAACTTTTGCACATATTGCAAAAAGGTTTTGACAGATTTCTGTTTTCCCATGTAAACTTTAAAATCTAGAAGGTGCGTTCCAGATTTAAATACGAGGAAGTCAGTAGCGACTCGTGCCTTAGTATATCGAGGAGCTCTTTTAAAAAAAGAATATACACAATTTTTTTTTTTTTTTTTAAAAAAAAAGTTTTTTAGTCCA
>JAHBCN010011446.1:0-29019 GCA_019359885.1 Listronotus oregonensis | reverse complement strand
TTTAGGTCCTTCTTTTATTGGCAATATCTATCGCATTAACATCTGGCATCCCTGCGCCTCACTTTAAAAAGTGGGGTGGTGGTTATGGTGGAGGTTATGGAGGAGGTTATGGGGGAGGATACGGTGGAGGATATGGAGGAGGCTATCATCAACCTGCCACAATTTTAGTAGTGAAAAAAGTGTATACCACAAGGGGACATGGAGGAGGAGGATGTTGCGGCGGTGGTAGTTATCATCCAGGTTAGTAAAAAAGGTTAAATGTAAACGAGTTTTTTATTATCTTAAACAAGTGATATGTTTAAAAAAGCATTATAATGTCCAATGCCTTTTAATTTTTATTTTAAATTTTTGAAATTATCGGAAGTATTTTTCACTTTCTCGAAAATAGACTAGATTTTGTTTTTTCAAAAACTCCATTAATTTTCCGGGTACCTCTAGATAATTATTTAAATTTATAAAAAAAATCGAATTTATTCGAAAATTAAAACTGGATCGTACAAGTCTTAGAGATTATCCATATATAGGACGTCCAAAAAGTGCATCAACACCAGAAATTGTGACAAAAATTCAGGATATGGTTCTGGAAGATTGTCGATTAACCGAGGAAGATTTAGTTAGGGCCCTAAGAATTTCTAGGTATATATTTCCAAGGCAGTATTAGAAATATTTGCGTTAAAGCTTTGGGTTTCGGAAAACTGTATGTATATTGGGTGCCGCATTTGCTGACAATGGAACTAAAACACATTGAAATGCGACTTTCTCAGCAATATTTGGAGCTTTTTGGATGCAAAAATTTTTATTTTCGTAGATTTCAGATTTGTAAAAAATAAACTTAAATTATTATTGTTACCTTTCGGACCAATCGGATGTAAAAATTCATAAAAGAAGTAATTAACAGAAGAAAAAAAACATTTTTTCAGCAAGACAACGCACCTTCTCATACCTCTCAAAAAGCGATAGCAAAGTCAGTTAATCGAGGTACGAGTACAAGTTGTTGCAACATAAGTCACGGTATTCGCCAGATTTAGATCTGACTTATTTTTAATGTTTTCACTATCCAGCAATTATAACGCCTATACCTATTTTTTTCCATTATTATTACTTTAATTTGCTACAAGATCCCTATACAGGGTGATACACATTTAATATCTCCGTAAAAAAATTCAAAAATAGTAAAAGATCAAGAATTGGCAAAAAAGGCCAAGTGGGACAGTTCAGAGTCGTTTAAAAATTTTAAATACGGGGTGTAAGAAGTATGATGCTCACGATTTTAATGAGCAATAGTGGAGCTCAAAAAAGTCAAAAAAGCCAAGAATACATGAGTCAAAAGTTAATTGATTTCGAAATATGGCAAAGTTTAAAAAAATGGCAACACCGCGCCGGTTCATCGCAGCGAGTCGAACGTCGAACGTTTTTTGCTGATTGCTTATTTAAACTTTTTTAAAAAGATATGTTTATTTACATACACATAATAAAAATTAGTTCTTGCAATTTATTTTGATATTTAATTTGAAATTTAATTTAAGTAAAGAACCATAAATTATTGTTTGGTTTTTATTTGTAATTCAAAAATATCCGTTTTAGCAAAACGAATTATTATGTTTTAAAACAGCATTTTTTTATTTTGCTTGGATAATAAGATTTCTTGGTTGCACATATTCCGTTTTCGAAACTCTTTGGTACACCTGCACTACGGTTGTCGTAAATTTATAAATTAAAAACGGAGAAAAATATCGCGTACACACAATGTATAACTGACGACTTCACGACAAGGCTTTTCTAGTAGCTCTGTAGCCAATTGTTTTTTAAATTTTTAACCGGGGGAAAATTATTAATTTTTTTTATTTGTTAATTAAAACATTTAGGACTTGGTTTTGTTTATTAGCAAATAAATCTACTGATAAGCGATTAAGCCAAAAGTTTCCAATTTTTAAGCTTTTCAGAAATAATTGCTTCCAAAGTTTGTAACTTTGATATCGTCTTAAAATCTGTCTGTTTTGACACATATGTCATATGATTTTTCTGATTTTTTGAGCTTCACTATCGCCCATTAAAATCCTAAGAATCATACTTTTTACACCCTGTATACAAGTACTTCAAGAGGTTACTGAAAAGTCGGCTTTATTTGTTCGGTTTTTTAAAGAGGTTATATTAAAAAAACCTAATTCGTTTCTTAAATGTTAATTATTCTAAACAGTTTATGCTTATTTTAGACATTAAGTTGTATGTATTTTAAAACAAAGACAATTTTAAATCGCAAAGGAGAACAACGAAAAGAAAATGAGAAAAGTAATTATTTCGGTAGCCATTCTTTCGGCATTTGCTTTCAATTTTGTAAAACATTTAATTTATTGGTATTAGGTATATTAAGCATTAGGTATTATTTAGCGATTTTTAAATTTATTAAATTATTAATAATTGCGTTTCAGAAAATGTATTTTACAGTGGACGTACTTTCTTTAAAATATCAAAACTCACTTTTAAACCTACTCCAGACTAGGCACCACATCCTGGCTAAAAAGGGCGTAATTGTTAAACATGTATACGGCGAATTGATAAAGTCCTAGCTTATTATGGATAATGAAATAATTTAAAGAAAAATGTTTCTTTATTTATCTTGTGTTTTTTTAAGAACTACTGTCACAAAAATTCACAGCGGATCTTCTTTCCTTTTGTCTCTTACAACTGTAGGTAGGTTTAAAGTGAGTGGGCTTTTTACGCCCCCCTCTGCGACAGCTCGGTCTATTGTGGCTCACACCTTTTTATATTTCTCCCAATAGGATCAGACCTCTAATGAATCCGATATCAGATTGGGAGAGAGTTCTTACATCTCCTCTTACTCGTGTCGCTACCGGACACGAGCACAATATGTGTTCTGATGTGTTCTGGTGTCCCTGTCTCCTGAGAGTATGACGAGTAGACGATTAGATCCGCCATGCCCTCCTCTCCGGTCTAGTGACGTGGGTAGCTACCAGGTCCTTTTACAGGAACCAGATGTTTCTTCTGAGGCCGCATCTCCGGCCTTACCCCATGAAAACGGTCCTATCCGCTTTCTGTTTAAAGCCAGGAAACCCTTTTCCCTATAAAGGCGGTTCTGTCCGCCCTCTTTTTGGATTATGGGATTCCTTTCTAAGCACCCGTTTGTTTGGGATGGATTAGCTCTTCCCCGTGAAACAGGCGCCGGTGACTTCAGGGGCACCTTTCGAAACGGATTCACCCGCTTCGGTCGGCGCCCCTTTGTCTGCTTGTGACCTTGGATGGCACCTCTCGAAACGGATTTATCCGTTTCGGTCAGTGCACCTTTGTCACTTTTTTCCTATGAAAGCGGTTCTGTCCGCTTTCTGTTTGGAGCTAGGGAAGTAATAGTCAGTAAGGCTAGATACTTTAAGAGGTCGCCCTGTATCTCAGAGGCACCGTTGGAGACACCTGTTTAAGGCACAGGATGTCATTCATTCATCAGCACGGTATGCTAACACCTTGAGTTAAGCCTTGTGTTCATCTTAGCTTTGGATCCCGTTCCATACGCTAGCCAAAAGACTTGCCGATAACCAGCAACTCTAGCATGTTCCAAAAGATCCTACTGGGCCCAAACACGACGACGACGTGTGAACACAGCGGTGGGCTCTTACAACTAACAATCCCTTGAGTTCCTTGGAAAATTTTAGATCGTTGCTCTTGCAATTGTTTTCAAACTTTGCATAGTGATAGTTTTTAACACGCTGATCAAAAGTCTTTTTAGTCACAAAACCCAAAACGTCCCCCCATCCCCCCAAAGTCACCCTTAAAGGTTCTTGGGGATGTTTCTAATGGAAAAGTGGGTTTCGACCAATTGTTTTCAAACTTTGCATAGTAATAGTTTTCAACACGTTTATGAAAAGTCTCCACGGGCACAAAACCCGAAAACCCACCAACCCCCAAAATCACCCTCAAAGTTCACTGGGCATAATTTTGACTGATAGTTTGGTCAATTGCTCTGCGGAATTTTTTGAGAGTGTTGTCGAATTTTCGGGTTTTGTACTTTGAACCGAAGCGTGTAAAAACATCACTATGCAAAGTTTGAAAACAATTGGCCGAAACCCATTTTTCATAGAAACTTGCGGGGTCCTTTAAAAAAAATCTTCTTTACCAATTCATGTTAAATCTTTTTAATCCGAAAGTTATTTAAAACTTTTATTCTTTGAAAAATTAAAAAGTATTAATAATAAATTGGAATTAAAAAATATATATTTATTGAAAAATAGCGAAAAAAAATAGATTTTAAATTTTTTCACCCTCTGTCACCCTTTCAAAAATTATGAAAAAATTCATGAAGATCTACTAAGACACATCACATATATTTTTATCATAATGTGGGTTAATAGACTTTGTTAAAAAAATATTACAAATTTTTAAAACCTAAAAACAAAAATTTCTCGCCAACAATTAAAAAAAATGTGCCTCAACCGCGTTTCAAAGACCTTTAATTTGGCGCAAGCAAAAGTAAAACATCTTCTAATGCGGCTGAAATATAAAAAAAAAAAATCTCTATGATTCAATAAAACACTTTTTGAAGCACCCACGAAAATCAAACAGACAGAAAAAAGCACGTCTTTTTATTCTTAACATGCCGAAGAAGGCCGTTGTGCAATACAGTTACATAATTAATGTCACCATGTTATTGCAGCAGTTTTTCAGCAGTGGAAAACTACAATATTATACCAGTATGCAAACCAGGAAAAGATCCCAAAAAGGGGTTTTTAAAAAAGGGGGGGAAAGGCCAAAAAGAAACCCAAAAAAAGAAACCTTTAAAAAATTTTTTTTGGGGGGGGCCTTTTTTAAAAATTTTTTTTTTACTAAAAAAAAAATAAAAAAACTTAAAAAAAAACCCTTTTAAAAAAAAAAAAGGGGAAAAAAAAGGGGCCAAATTAAAAAAAAAATAAAACCCAAAAAAAAACCCCCCCCAAAAAAAATTTTTGGGGGGTTTTAAAAAATTTTTTAAAAAAAAAAATTTTTTGAAAAAAAACCCAAAAAAAAAAACCCCCTAAATTCCCCCTTTTTTTTGGGAAAAAGGAAATTTTGGCCTTTAAAAAACCCCCAAAAAAAAAAACCCCTTCCCCAAAAAATTGGCCCCCCCCCTTTTTTTTTAAAAAAAAAGGGAAAAAAAAAATTTTTTAAAAAAAAAATTTTTTTTTTAAAAAAAAAAAAAACCCCTAAATTTAAAAATTTTTAAAATTTTTTTTTTTTTTAAAACCCCCCCTTTTTTTTTTTTTTAAAAAAAAAAAAAAAATTTTTTTTTTTTTTAAAAAAAAATTTTAAAAAAAAAAAAAAAAAAAAATTGGGGAAAATTTTAAAAAACCCTTTTAATTTCCTTAAAAAAAAAATTTTTTTTTTTAAAAAAAATTTTTTTTCCCAAAAAAAAAGGGGGGGCCAAAAAAAATTTTTTAAAATTTTTATTTTTTAAAAATTTTTTTTAAAAAAAATTTTTTTTAAAAAAAAATTTTTTTTTAAAAAAATTTTTTTTGGGGGGTTTTTTTTAAAATTATTTTTTAATTTTTTAAATTTTAAAAAATTTTTTAAAATTTTAAAAAAAAAATTTTTTTTAAAAAAAAAAAAATTTATATTTTTTTTTTTTTTATTAAAAAAAAAAATTTTTTTTTTAAAAATATTTTTAAAAAATTTTTAAAAAAAAATTTTTTTTTTTTTAAAAAAATTTTTTTTTTTTTTTTTAAAAATTTTTTTGAAAATTTTTTAAAAAAAAATTTTTTGGGGGGGGGGGGGTTTTTTTTTTTTTTTGGGGGGGGGTTTTTTTTTTTTTTTTTTTTTGGGGGGGGGGGGGAATTTTTTTTTTTTTAAAAAAAATTTTTTTGGTTTGGGGAAAAAAAAATTTTTTTTTTTTTTTTTTTTTAAAAAAAATTTTTTTTTTTTTTTAGGTTTTTTTAAAACCAAAATTTTTTTTGGGAAAATTTAAATTTGGGTTTTTTTGGGGTTTTTTTTTTAAAAAAAAGGGTTTTTTTTTTCCCTTTTTAAATTTTTTTAAATTTTTTGGTTTTAAAAAAAAATTTTCTTTAAAAAAAATTTAATTTTTTTTTTTTTTTTTAAAAAAAAAAAAAAAAATTTTTTTTGGGTTTTTTTTTTTTTTAAAAAAAAAAATTTTTTTTTTTCTTTTAAAAATTTTTTTTTTTCCAAAAAAATTTTTTTTTAATTTTTTTTTTTTTAAAAAAAAAAAAAATAAAATTTTTTTTTTTTAAAAAAATTTTTTTAAAAAGGGTTTTTTGTTATTTTTAAAATTTTGGAAAAAACTTAAAATTTTTTTTTTTTTTTTTTTATTTTAATTTTTTGGGAAAATTTTTTTTTTTTTTAAAAAAAAAAAAAATTTTTAAAAAAAAAAAAGGGGGGGGAAAAAAAATTTTTTTTTAAAAAAAAAAAATTTTAAAAAAAAAAAAAAAAATTTTAAAATTTTTAAAAAAAAAAATATTTTTTTTTTTTTTATTTTTAAAATTTTTTAAAATTTTTTTAAAAATTTTTTTTTTTATTTAAAAAATTTTTAAAAATTTTAAAAAATTTTTTTAAAAAAAAAAATTTTTTTTTTTTTTTTTAAAAAAAAAAAAAAAAAAACCCCCCCAAAAACCCCCCCTTTCAAAAAATTCAAAAAATTTTTTTTTTCCCCCCAAAAAAAAAAATTTTTTTTTTTTAAAAAAATTTTTTTTTTTTGGGGAAAAAAAAAAAAATTTTTTTTTTAAAAAAATTTTAAGGGGCCTTTTTCCCAAAAATTTTGGGTTTTTTTTTTTTTTTTTTCCTTGGCCTTTTTTTAAAAATTTTTAAAAAAATTTTTAAAAAAAAATTAAAAATTTTTTTTTTCCGGGGAAACCTTTTAAAAAATTTTTAAAACCTTTAAAAAAACAATTTAAAAACCCCAAAAACCCCCCTCCCTTTTTTCCCCCCCAAAAAAAAAAAACAAATTTTTTTTAAAAAACCCCCAAAAATTTTTTTTAAAAAAATTTTTTAAAAAAAAATTTTAAAAAAAAGATTTAAAAAGGGAAAAAACAAAAAATTTTTTTTAAAACCCCCCCTTTTTAAAAAGGGGGGAAAAAAAAAAAATTTTTTTGGGGGGGAAAAAAAAAAAAAGGGGGAATTTTCATACAGAATAAAAATAATATCGTAATATTTTTTTTTATTTTTAACATAAGAACAATTTGTAAATATAAAAAAATGTATAATATTTTATTCCTTGGCATATTTTTTATTTGAGTGAATTTGTTTTAGTAGATTGTTGTCATTTTTTAAAATATTGTAAAAATCTTCACAAGAATTTGTCAAATTTAACTTAATTCTAAAAGTCGAGACTTTTAAAAAACGTCGCGGGACGCGGAACAAAATGAGTAAAATCGGGACTGTCCCGCCAAAAGCGGGACGTCTGGTCACCTTACAAATACCAGATACAAACAAAATTTTAAACGACGTTCAGCGACTCCAGGGTGTAAATGTTGAACAATGTGTGTTTTATGCGGTTTATATTTATATTTTTTCAAAATGGTTTGAGCTCTACTCTTAATAACGCCAGTTTCTGCCTCAATAACCCTACACGATGTTGAAGGGGTTGCTTCTACAGAAGCCAAAACATTTATCTCGTCATTTTCTCTATTTTCTTTATTATATGATTTGGGCCTTGGCTTAGTAAATCCTCCATAATTAATTAAATTATTTTTAATAATAGGAAACCTATCAAGGAAAGGTTGCTGTCTTTCCGGATATCTATCATAAACGTAAAGAAGTAATTAATTAGTCACTAATACATATCAACGAATTTAAAGCCGTATACCTGTTAAAATACAGTTCTGCTGCCAGATGTGGATTTTCATTTGACTGTATATAGCAAACTAGCATATCATATTTTTTAAAGTTCAGATAAGATCTTCTTTCAGCCATTTTTTAAATAAAAATCTTAACTACCAAACTAAGCACTTGAAAGAAAAAAACATTAAGATTTAATGACATAGGCTATTGTCATTGCCTTGAAATGTTCTCTTGTTTTTAGAGATCTATGCATAGCCTACTATAGAAAACATGCCAAATTCATGAAAATAGTTGTTATTTCAGTTAGTTTTAAAAATAAATACAAACCATTAGATATTTTTGAAAAGCTAAAAAAAATAAAACAAATTGAATGACATCCAAATATACAGGGTGTTCCATTTAAACAGACACACGTTTAGTTAATATCTCCTAAAATAAACTTTCTAGAAAAAACTGAGTACACCCCTGGACTCTACGTATAATACTCTATTAAGAGCAGTTTTTATCTTTTTGATAAGTTAACGCGCAATGGAGATACAAGCTATGCCTAAAAATGCAGGAATTTCAATTTTATCGAGTAAAGCAAAAACTAAGACAGTCATGACAAATTTAGACATCCGAAAACTTTCGATTGGTGAAAAATAGCACAGTGTCTCGAAAACTCCATCCTCATATCTTTTCTATCTTTGTTAATTAGGGAAATATCACGATATTAACATTTTAGTTGGCATAATCCATGTTATTTATTCGATACTGGACCACCCTATATGTGCTTAATGTTAAATCAAATTATTTTAACTCTAAACAAATATATAAAATATTATTTCGTTGGATTTAGACAAATTTTACTCTTTTCATACGTTTATATTGGAATTAATAAACAGTTAAGTTTCAACTTCTTAGTAATTTTTTTGGGCCACCCTGTAGTTCTGCACAAAAATGTCCCATTTAAAAGATGTTCTATTGATCTAAGAAACAACATACTCAAATTTTAATATGTTTTTAAAGATCTTAGAAGAACCAATTTCTATCATTGCAGCAAAGCTCTAAACCTACGAGGTGAGCCACTAGAGCTATATATAATTTGTGTCCTGCTAATTTAAAAGTTATGTTTTCGCTAAGTGTTAACTTTATTTAAATAGTATAATAATAATAATAATAAAAATAATACAAAAACTTTTATATTTTTTCTCTGTATATTAATTTATTTAACTTACAAAGTATAAGGTAAAAAAATACAGAGTAAGTCAAAAAATATTATTTCAAGTCCTAAATAATATTTTTACTACAGTGTATTTTTATATACACGTCTGGCAAACCAATTTCTTAGGAGCAGAGATTTTTAGTGCGATAAAAAGAGATGTCAATTTAATAGGCAAAGGCTTGGACGAAATAAAAACAGATAGAAGACGTGGAGTTGCCGATTTCCTTTCTACCGCCCAAGAAGAAGAGGGGAATACCTCGGGCGGACTGCGACAACACACCAGAGAAATAGAAGGAGGGAAAAAGCGCTACGACCACTGCGCATCCAATTTTACGAGGACGGCATGTAAGCCGCCATGGTTGCTTCTACTTGTCAAATCAAAATTGACATTTGACATAACAAAGTTTTGTTTTCTTTGTTGTTCTCATAGAATAAAAAGGGTTGTCGTATAAAAAAGATTTGGCTTATTGTTAGTATCTTTCGTTTTATTTTAGTTTAGTGTTCCATTTATAATGCTTTAATTTAGTTTAATAAACTATGTCTTGTTGCGTGAGAGGGTGTTCCAATTCTAGAAGATATTATTTTCGTTTGTAAGTACCCCATTTTATATAGTGAAAATATTTTATTGTGTAAATAAAAAGCCAGAAAAATTAAAGCTAAAATAGTTTAATTGTAATTTTTTAAGATAACATACATTATAATAGTTTAAGTCTCTTGAATTTTTCATACTTGCAGGCGCAACAAAATTTACATGTAATATTTTAATTTTAGATTTCCAAAAGAAGAAGTTTTGGTTAAAAAATGGTTAAGGGTACTGCAAATGAACAATTGGTCAGCTAGCAGATACATTTGATAAAAACAGTTCCTGGATAGTGAACATATATTTACAGCACAAAGAAATATTTTAAAACAAAATGTTATACCTTTGCTTTTTTTGGATGGCATTTCCACCCAAGTACCCACCATTAACAATTCCATGGCGAAACACCATACCAAAACTATTCATGGGGAAAGAATAAGAAATAAGTTAACCAAGTGGATTCCATTTAACGGTCAATAAAACCTTTAATAAAAATATATTGTTTTATTGTTAACCCAACAGTTTAAGCATTTTTGTTGTCAAACTAACCTACCGGATTAAGTGTAAGAATGTCACTTTTCTATTCCTCAGAGGGAGAGTGTAAACTTGCCCATGATTGTGTCTATGTAACTCTATTGTTACGGTATCTTAGTATTGGCAATTTTCACATATTAATCATTCAAATTGTCTCTGCAGCAGCCTAAATTTAAACTAATTATAAAATGATTTGTTCAATTAGAATTGTTTCTGATCTTCGTATTTAAACATCGATAAAAATTCTCGTAAATTATACAACACAATAAGATTAGTTTAACAAGAAACAAAAATTTATGTGTGTAGTTTTACAATAATTGTCAAACAAAAACCTATTCTCCACTAAAAATGATTTTAAAAAATTTGGGGAAATAAGCTTCAAAGGCAAGAACTACCTATGTCTGGTTGTATTTTAAAAACTAAAAAAAGGGATATAGGTATTGAAAAAAAGAGTCTCATAAGAAAAAGACATGTGAATGGCAATGGACCTGAGCATTGTTTAAAAAGGTATAACCCCAAACAAAACGAGTGGCATAAGTTAAGAGGTTAGTATCATCATAATGCATATAAAAATTAATATATAGCATAGGTATATTTTTTTTTATTTATAGGACCTTCCTTTATAATTTTTATAGTAAGAAAAAAACTTACACTTATGATTAACTGCTTAATATGATATAAGATTATAAATATTTTTGAACAACCATTTTATAAAATAAAGGTTTTCCATTGGGCCAACTACATGTATTAGCCAGTGTCATTTCTTAAAGTAAATTTACTTCTTAAAGCAAAAAAAAAAAACATTTGACATAAAATACATTGTAGTAATAAAACACTTCTTTACTGATTATTTATTTCATTTAATAAAATGCCATTTGTCCATATTGCATGTTCTTGCTGTGAAGTTCTTTAGGAAGCCTTTTATATTGTATACATTTTTTGCTATATTCTCTTATTGGATCTTTGGGTCTGGTTGTTATTCAGAATTAGTTTACACTTTTTGTACACACCAAATTTTGAAATACACCTTCGATAAGAGCACTTACATAAAAAAGTGTGAAATACTGTACACTAATTTTGAATAACAAAGGCCTTTTTTGACTTTTAAAGAATCCGTTAAAAGATATGTTTACTTTAGAGTTCTAAGGACAGCCTTTCAGTTGTTGAATAAAATTAATAATGCTTTTTTGGGTAAACAAGTTGGTATTTCAATTTTAGCATTTCCATTTGTGGTTTCATTAAAAAAAATACTGCTAAGTAATATGCTGCTGTAATATATATTATATGCATATTTATAACGTATTCTGCTTTCTTTATCCTTTCTAAAAAATTCAAAAACATTTATATGTAGGATTTCAATATTCTGAGCTTTTTACAAGAAATTAATCTTTTAACCCATAAATATTTTGGAATTCATAAAAATAATTCACCTGCATAGTATACTGTTTAATAATGGTACATGTTTTTATCTTAAGATTTTAATTTTATCCATAAAACGTAATATTTTTCATCCAAAACCATTTTAGGTAAATTTTTTTACAAACAAGATTATGAAATGACAAGCACAAATGATGACAAATGACAAGCGAAAGCAACCATGGCGGCGCCCTATATTAGACTTTTCGCGCAGATTGAAGCGCTTTCTCCTCTTCTCTATTTCTCTGCAACACACACACACACGAGTCAGTGATGCCAGATCTCACGATTATTCGTAAAATTACACAAATTTGGTTCCGATTTCTCACATTTTTTAAAACTAAAATAATAACTGCTATTCTAAAAAAAGTCATGAATATTCTTAAAAAATAATGAAATTAATAATAATTTTAATAATAAAAAATAACTCTTTTCATTTTAATAAATGCTCGAAGACATTGCCTTGCTGAGCTTCGCATACCCAAGCCGATTATAAAACTCCGTCCTAACATTCGACAATACCTCCGGTGTAGTGGTGTTAGTAATTACGAAAATTGCCCGTTACTCAACTAAATTTACAGGCCTCTCATGTGGATACCTTTAAATAAGTTGAGTTAATTGGCCCCACAAATAAAAGTCAAGAGGAGTCAAATCCGGTGATCTTGCCGGTCATGGTATGGCACCTCTGCTACAATTAAGCCGTTCAGATAGTGAGAAATTCCTGAACTGGCCTTGCGTTATGAGCAGGACAGCCATCCTGCTGAAACCAAATTTCCTCAAAATTAACATTTACGTTCCGCACAGCTGGTATAATTTTCTATTGCAGCATTTGCAAATAAAATTATTAATGTTGTCTTGCTCGATAAAATAATAAATACCTATTATTAAAATAATAAAGTATCTTTAACGATTCTAAAATACTAATATTTTTTACAAATTTCTTTTTTTTTGCTAAGCGCATAACTTTTTTTTCAAATGAAAAATTTTATAAAAGGTATGTTTTTAAAATATTTCTAAAATTGCTAATAAATATTTTACGAAATGACAACACTGTCGACAATATCCTAAGGAATCGTAGGCGCCGTCGGCCGTCGGCGTCGGTCGTTGTATTGGAAGTGGGATAGGGGAAATTGTTGTCGTTCTCTTTTTAATCTGGGGTCATACTATATGTATCCTACTCTATTTCATTAAAATTGACTCCCAAGCCCTTGCCTTGGCAATCCAGAGTATCCTAAAAGATAGCAAAGAAAAATTACGTTGCACCTATTTAAAGTTTAATAATAAGCTATGGACATTCTTTATTGTATACGTACAAGGAACGGAGAATGCTTTTTATATAATTAATATTATATCGTATATATTCGAACCCATGATGATACAATTATTTGTTTATCATAATAATTGAAATAAGCTGTAAATAGGTTTAAAAAGTAAAAATCATTTTGTTTTATTTTAAACTCTTACTTTTGTTAGCAATTCATTAAAATGGTCAAAGTGCTAAAATTCATTTTTATTTTTCATGTTTTATTTATACAAAATCCAATACAAAATTATGCACAGGAAAATGGGCAAAAATTTAATTTATGTTTTTTTTCAACGAAATAGATAACAGTCAACAGATAAATATTACCATGGTAATGGTACCTAATGGATAAGATTAAATAGAAATAGGCAAGCGTAGGTTATTAAGAGTGCATTTACGCTACATCTTAGGGGTCGGGCGAAAGAACGCGGAGACGGTGGGCGGAGACTAACAAACTCCGACTACCAAATTTAGTGTATCGATGCGATGTTGTTTCTGATTGCAAGCCTACAGAAGATAATGTTTTTCGGTAACTTTTTTTTACTTAAATGACATAAATTATACACCATTTTAAAGGTAAGGAAATAATATCTGCTGTAACGAATTTTTGAAATATGAGTCGAGTTAAGAAAAAATAGTATCTAAACATAACCGATTTTAGGGTGACTTTCACTCAAGGAAATATTAAAAACTAAATCCAAATTTAAAAAAACTATTACAGCAGAAGCCTAGATTTAAGTGTTGGCTTTCATATAGTTTTTGAAAATTATCGATAACTTATATCGTTTTTGAGAAAAACATTATGCCTCGAACCCCAAATTCGATCCAATTTTCGCGACGCGAGTGGACTCTTAAGTCAGTAATTAAAGTGATTTTTTTAGCTATACCCCACTTTTAGAATACTCTGTATGTGCTATTGTTGTAATGTTTAGTTAAGAGTGTAACATTAAACCTTTACCTTTAAATATAATGAAATTTTTTACTTGCTGAAAAGTACTTTCTAAATATTTTTTTTAATTAAATATAATTGAAAGGTTAAACATTACATAGGGCACAACAAAACTTTTACATTTTACCTAGAATCTTTTTATTTTTTAATCAAATCGTTTATTAAACGTTAAGCAAACTTGAAAATAGGTATAATTTAATTTTTCTGTATTGTATTTGTGGTACCCTGTATAATCTGTAGTTAAAAGATTATTAAAAATCCCTACTGGTGTACAGTTATTTTGGCTTAATTTGTTATTTCCTAATAGCAATATTAAATATTACTTATTGGGGATTTTTTTTTATCTTGGGACAATCCACGAAGGCTGATGCCTAAGTACTAACGTACCGTGGGTGTCTTAAGTGTGGTGAGGGAATTTGTTTACACGGGACTTAAATATTTGGAGATTGGGAAGAGAAGGAAAAACTTCTGCGGGCAGCAGGTTCCATAGTCTTGACACTCTAGAGATGAAGGAACGAAGAAAGCGGGAAGTGCGGGGCCTCTCTAACTGAACTGTAAAAGGATGCATAAAGTGGCACTACGTGTTGCTCTGTTGGGAGCTGCCAGAAGAATATACTGGCCCTCCTCTGGCAGAAGCCGTGAAAATACCTATAGAAGAGCGACAGATCTCCTACAGCTCCACGGTGGGCAAGAAGAGGAAGCCTTTCTGTGAGCGTTGGATCATTAATAAGACGAACGGTTCTTCGTTGAATGGAGTCCAGAATGCTAGGTGTTGTAGGGGACGCCATTCCCCAGACATGAGAACAATATTCTAAAGATGGTCTGGTTTGGAATACATACAGAGTGTACAGATTGGAAGAAGAGAAATATTTTCTGGCTCGCAAGAGCAATCCAAGCTTTTTTGAAGCTGCCGAAGCTATGGATTTAATGTGTTTGTGCCAGTTGCGGTTATTCTCATAAGTAACGCCGACAAGATTAAACGACTCTTTGTTCTGCAGAACTTGGCGGCTCATATGTAAGGGATGAGCATTGGTAGACTTTTTTCGCGACAGCGAACATGACTGTGTTTTCGAAGCATTAAACTGAACAAGATTTTTGGCACCCCAATTCAAGATAAGTTTGAGGTCTTGTGAAAGAGATATCTGCATTGGCCTGCGCTTGTTTTCCAAATCAGAATTACAGGGCGGCTTAAGAAATTGAATACTAGAGTGGAGGGTACTATCGTCAGCAAAACTATGGATGGGATTGATTGTGAAAGAGAGAAGATCGTTAATGTATAAAAGAAACAGCGTGGTTGCCAGCACTAAGCCCTGGGGCACCCCAGCATTAATTTGGTAGAAGCTGAAAGAATGACCATCTACAGTAACTGATATACGTCGATCAGAAAGGAAACTGGAAAGCCAAGAGCAAAGCTTAGGTGGAAGACCGTAAGAAGGAAGTTTGTTAAGAAGCCCGTCATGCCAGACCTGATCGAAAGCTATGGATATGTCAAGAGTAACAATCTGGGATTCACCAAGAAACTCAAGGGACTTGTTCCAGTTGTGTGAGACAAAGGAAAGAAGATCAGCTGTGGATCTACTGTGGCGAAATCCATACTTATTTGGGATACCTATTATTATTTTTTATATGGCGTAAAACAATTGGTTTTTTATTTTACCCTGTATTTTAATTTTATGTAATAAGTTAAATTAGTTAATATACACAGAAAATATTTTTTTTGTATTATTTACTATTTAAATGCTGTTAATACTTAGCAAACCATTATGTTTAAAATAAGCAAGACACAAGCTCTAGTGCCCTATAAACATTGAAAATGGACAATATTTCTTTTTATTTAGTTATTCAACTGCCCTTGACAATATATTTGGTGCCAACATGGGCCCCTTTTGCGTTTCCCCCGGCCCATCACACTTATTAGTCAGTTTGAATACTTCCACATATTGGCCCTATGATATTTTATAGGCCCTGTTGAAAAACCATGGGGTGTTAACGATATATTAACTAATATTTACCGATGTTTCATTTAGAAACTGTTGGAAAATCATTGGGATATTAGCTAAATAGTGACTAATATTTCGTTTTTCCCTTAGGCTTACTGTTGAAACCACTGGAGAACCATGAAATAAAAATGTAAACATTGTGATTTTATTGAAAAACATATGAATACAAAAAAAACTATAATATTTTTGCCTGGAGCACAACAAGACAAACAGGCACTTAAAACAATGGGGTTTTTAGATGAATTTAAAATGTTATAAGATAGTCTAACTACAAAAATACGAAACAAAGTCAAAATTATAACAGCCAATTATAATACAAAATATAATAATAACAAGATTCTAAAAACTATAAAATATCACCATAGGCGTAATAAGATACAAAAAAATAAAATAGTTTACAGATAAATTTAAAACCATTAAAAATTTAAAACCACATTAAAAAACATATTAAAACCAAAAAATAACGAAATTTTAAAGGCGACCGCAACAACAAAAAAAATTGTTATTTGTATTGTTTATTTTATAAACATTAACGCATGTATTACAACTGACAATTAAGTATCAATAATTTCCCTGTCTCTACTTCCCTGTATTGCGGGGGCAGAGCTGAAAGAACATACTTTAATTATATTTTGCATTTAAAAATGATTTTTATTTAGATTAATATAAGAATCCTTTGTACTACATCATAGGCTCAACCAAAAAGATATGTATATTAATTTAACTCAGGTAAACTTTACAGGTTTCTTAGATGTTTTATTACTTTTTAATATATATTTTTACCGCTTTTAATAATCCCGATTTTGTGACATCTACCTGCCATTAATGATTCTAATTTAAAAAAAAAAAATTGGTTTTCCCATATAGTTTTTGTTTCTGCAGCGGTTTGAAACTATCAAACTACCCCGGGAGCCAATGAAAATTCAAAAATGACACTGTTTTTCAATTCATTGCTCTAGTAGTTTCAAATCGCAAACAAAGCTACTATAGATGGTGGCTAAAAAATCCTTAAGATCCTTTAATGATTTTAAGTGATTTGATCTTTAATTGTTGGTACAAATGTAGATGCTACAGTATCCTGGGTTAACAGCGGGCTACCTTATAGAAATTTATAAGAATATTTATAATTATTAGAAAAGGATTTTTTTTAAAGCAGGTATTTATTTAAACCTTTAACGCCTCATCAATTATTACTTCGTTCTATTTAATTTATGCAATAACAATGCAAAAAGTTGAATAATGTTAAGCAAAAACTTTTCTTTTTAACATCAATTAATTTATTGCCAAGTCTTACCTATTACTTCTTCTTTTTCCCTCCGCCACTTCTGTCACCAAACTTGCCTCAACCATATTTAATGGTTTTCTCCACTTCCACATGAGTGATGGCATCGCCTTTTGGGGTGCTTCTTGCAACTAAATTTAACACATGTTAACTATTTATAAACAAAAAAATGTCACTGCTTAAAATTTTAAATATTTTAAGGATAATCAAGGGGTATTTATGTTTTGAATAACATTTTTTGGTTTTTATTATTTTACAGATAAAAGCCGCTGCCAAATTACTTAACATAAAACTTTTCTTATACCTATATACATAACAGTTTGGATAAGTTTTTAAAACTTATTTCCTAACTGCCTTGCTTTATTTGAACAATTTAAATACATTTAGACTTAGTCTATATAGACTCAAAAAAAACATGAAAAAAATATAAATAATGACAGAAACAGAATATTTTCTTAAATAATTTGGGGGAATGCCCTTCTTATTCATCTGTTCAGAGCCCCCTTTTCACTCAATATACTTTTCATTGCCACAAAAGAACAAAAATGCGAAAACGAAAAAAACCCTTTTCCCCTTACGTCATTTCAAAACACCACAACTGAAAAAAGTTAGGTTATAGTGCTACGCTTCACTTTTATTTGTCGGTGGTTAAACAAAGGGCCAAAAAAAAGAACAAAAAACGATCTAACGTACGCTAAGTAACAAATAAATGGATTGGGCCAATGCTTAATTTAAATTTTGGTTGTAACTCCCGTTAAATTAATAGGCCACTGTGGATATATCATTGTCTTTTTCTGTCGAACCATTAGCTGAGATTAATATTGGGCCAAGGAATGGGACAGACACAGTCAATTAAAAGACGCTGACATTAGTGGGCCATCACAGTACCTTTAGAAAATCAACAAACGCTGTTTATAGGGGGCTTACCCTGTAGGTTTAGAGTGTTGTGCAATAATAAAAATTGCGACTTATAAGGTCCTTAATAACACATAAAAATTTGGTTTAATTTCAGGGGTCGTCGAAAACCCATTTAAAGTGTGCATGATCCTTTGACGCACTTAGGCAATTGCTTAAAGTAATGAACAATTTTTTTGGTTGTAAACAAATTGACTATCCCCGCAACAACTCAGTGTATTTTTCCCCATATTACAGGAGATAGAGACGCAGTCAAAAAACAGTGGAGCCCCAGTTCTATATAAATACCTTGTCTTTAATCTAAAAATGTAATAAAATATAAGGTGTTTCATCAAAAAATATGTGTGGCCACTCTGTATATGAACACACAAAAAATCCTAAAATATTATAATATTAAAGATACGTTTACTACAAACAAGTGTTATGCAATACTTTTTCCTGTATAAGTTATTGTTTCCTAAAAAATGTAAAGCCCCTTAATAAACGGCCACCCTGTACAGGGTTTGATTTATTTACTTGGCTTCTGGAGCTTTTATTTTAAAGATAAAAAAAAATTTTTTATAAAAAAATGTAGTTTTTTTTCCGTGTTATCTTTTTGAAAATTAAAAACCAAAAAGTAAAAAAAATTTTTTTCGCAAATTAAAAAAAAAGATTTTTTTTTTTCTTAATTTTAAAATATATATATATATATATATATATATATATATATATATATATATATATATATATATATATATATATATATATATATATATATATATATAAAAATATATAAAAAAAATTTTTATATATATATATATATATATATATATATATATATATATATATATATATATATATATATATATATATATATATATATATATATATATAAAATATATATATATATATATATATATATATATATATATATATATATATATATATATATATATATATATACATTAATGATATTTGGAGGAACCATTTTGAGATTTTTAAAAACAAAAATATAAATAAATTGAAAAAAAATCATATTAGTCTCAAGAAAGCTGAAATCAATTAAATTGTTTAAATAAATTTGGCGTATTTTTATTGTAAAGGTTGAAATTTCTAACTATTAAAAGTATTTTTGTATTTCTTTTGTGTTATTTGAAGACAAAAATCGCCATTATATCTTTTTTAGGTAACAATATTAATGTGACGACAATGCAAAGGGAATATTATTTTTATATCCTTAAAAACGGTACCATCAAAGATACTATTAAATACACAGTAAGGGGGGTTTATTGAACAAAAAAGCTTTAAAATGAAGAAAATGACTGCAGCACAAAATAAAAACAAAGTTTTGAATATTCTCGTTTTTTCAGGATAATTATTATACTACTTTTAATAAGTTTAGAAAATCCTGAAATATTAGTCACGGATGCGGCATCTGAACTTAATAAAACATTTTTATATAAAATTTGTTTAACCTTAAAATTTTACAAATTTTATCCTTATAAATTTATGCTTGTTTAGAATCTTCCTGAACAAAACATGCAGGACCGACCTAAGTATGCATTGGAAATAGCTAGGTTTATGCAGCAGAATCCAAAGTTTTTACATAAAATTTCATTCACCGACAAGTCTTCCTTCACTTAAGCAGGAATGTTAAATCACAAAAATAAACATTATTGGTCCAGAGCAAACCCTCATCAAATTCAGCAACATAACAATTTTATTGTCTCCATGGCTTTCTTGATACTAATATGAAACTTTTTGTAATTTATTAATAATTTAACCTAAAATATCTCAAAAATGGTTCATCCAAAATATCAAAAAAAATTTTATATATATATATATATATATATATATATATATATATATATATATATATATATATATATATATATATATATATATATATATATATATATATATATATATATATATATGAAATCAGAAAAAAGATCTTTTGTTGTAGCGCATAATATACAGGGTGTTTCATTTAAAAAAGTTGAGTTGCCTATATTTTTCCATTTTTTTATCGCAATATTTTTTTACTGATAATTTCAAAAGATAATATGGAAAAAATGCTACAATTTTTATATAAAACATTTGCAGATTGGTTTAGTCTAGTAAAAGAAATAAAACTAGTTAATGCAGTTAGAAACGGAATTAAATTTATTTTTATTTATAAATAGGGTTACAAATTTTATTCTATGTCTATGCTGTTGAAGGGACAGTTTGTTACCAAACACTCTTTACGGCATCTTCGCTTTTCTCTATCGAATAAAGCGGAATCACCACACGTTTTTGTGGTTTTAACTAAAGTACTATTTTGAGTATTAAAGATGTCCCACTTACACTCATAAAAGCTTTTACAGTCATATTCAACGGGAAAGGAACCCTCCTCGGTACACTTAAATTCATTTTTAGGACCGACTTTGCAGTCGCCAGACGTAACACACGATTTTTGTCCTTCATCATATTTTTGGCCAGGAGAGCACAAGTACTGCTTGAGATCAAATCTATTATAGACATAATTCCAACTGCAGGTGTAATATCTATTACAATAGTCCGGATGAGCACATGTACCACCACTGGTACAATTTAATAATGATTCACCAGGACATTGAACTGGTGACATGGTACAAGTATAACTATAAGAATCATAAAATGTACCTGATGGACATTTTCCTTCAAGATCAATTATCTCACTAAATATATCCACGCATAAATGATTCTTATCACAGTCTACATTATCGGGAAATTTGCCAGCCCTGGACATATGAAACTAGGAGACGAATCAGGAGTTGTATCAGAAGTACCTTCATCTGTTACTGACTCAGTACTGTTAGTTAAAACTGTAGTGGATTCTGTAATATTATTAAAGCCATTTGTAGTAAACAGAGAAACATCTTGATCGTTTGATACTTCGCCTTCTGTGAAACTGGTACTAGGCGTAACAGTTAAAGTAATATCGGCGCTAGTGCTGCTACCTTTTGTAGTTGTTGTAAAATCAGTTGAAATCTCACTTGGGCCAGTAGAACCTGTTACTCTTGTAGGAACAACAGTCGCTTCAGTTCCATTGGTGACGCCATCCGTAACAGTTAGTCTTGATCGTTTGGGGCTTTCCCCTTTTGTGGAACTGGTACTAGGCGTAACAGTTAAAGTAATATCGGCGCTAGTGCTGCTACCTTTTGTAGTTGTTGTAAAATCAGTTGGAATCTCACTTGAGCCAGTAGAACCAGTTACTCTTGTAGGAACAGTCGCTTCCCGTTCCATTGGTAACGCCATCCGTAACAGTTGAGGAATCGTCTTGATCGTTTGTGACTTGCCTCTGTGGAACGGTACTAGAGCGTAACAGTTGAAATAATATCGGCGCTAGTGCTGCTACCTCTTGTAGTGGTTGATGAATCAGTCGGAATCTCACTTGAGCCAGTAGAACCAGTAACCCTTGTAGGAACAACAGTCGCTTCAGTTCCATTGGTGACGCCATCCGTAACAGTTGAGGAATCGTCTTGATCGTTTGTGACTTCGCCTTCTGTGGAACTGGTACTAGGCGTAACGTTGAAGTAATATCGGCGCTAGTGCTGCTACCTCTTGTAGTGGTTGATAAATCAGTCGGAATCTCACTTGAGCCAGTAGAACCAGTTACTCTTGTAGGAACAACAGTCGCTTCAGTTCCATTGGTGACGCCATCCGTAACAGTTGAGGAATCGTCTTGATCGTTTGTGACTTCGCCTTCTGTGGAACTGGTACTAGGCGTAACAGTTGAAGTAATATCGGCGCTAGTGCTGCTACCTTTTGTAGTTGTTGTAAAATCAGTTGGAATCTCACTTGAGCCAGTAGAACCAGTTACTCTTGTAGGAACAACAGTCGCTTCAGTTCCATTGGTGACGCCATCCGTAACAGTTGAGGAATCGTCTTGATCGTTTGTGACTTCGCCTTCTGTGGAACTGGTACTAGGCGTAACAGTTGAAGTAATATCGGCGCTAGTGCTGCTACCTCTTGTAGTGGTTGAAGAATCGGTCGGAATCTCACTTGAGCCAGTAGAACCAGTAACCTTGTAGGAACAAAGTCGCTTCAGTTCCATTGGTGACGCCATCCGTAACAGTTGAGGAATCGTCTTGATCGTTTGTGACTTCGCCTTCTGTGGAACTGGTACTAGGCGTAACAGTTGAAGTAATATCGGCGCTAGTGCTGCTACCTCTTGTAGTGGTTGATGAATCAGTCGGAATCTCACTTGAGCCAGTAGAACCAGTAACCCTTGTAGGAACAACAGTCGCTTCAGTTCCATTGGTGACGCCATCCGTAACAGTTGAGGAATCGTCTTGATCGTTTGTGACTTCGCCTTCTGTGGAACTCGTACTAGGCGTAACAGTTGAAGTAATATTGGCGCTAGTGCTGCTACCTCTTGTAGTGGTTGAAGAATCAGTCGGAATCTCACTTGAGCCAGTAGAACCAGTAACCTTTGTAGGAACAACAGTCGCTTCAGTTCCATTGGTGACGCCATCCGTAACAGTTGAGGAATCGTCTTGATCGTTTGTGACTTCGCCTTCTGTGGAACTGGTACTAGGCGTAACAGTTGAAGTAATATCGGCGCTAGTGCTGCTACCTCTTGTAGTGGTTGATAAATCAGTCGGAATCTCACTTGACCCAGTAGAACCAGTTACTCTTGTAGGAACAACAGTCGCTTCAGTTCCATTGGTGACGCCATCCGTAACAGTTGAGGAATCGTCTTGATCGTTTGTGACTTCGCCTTCTGTGGAACTGGTACTAGGCGTAACAGTTGAAGTAATATCGGCGCTAGTGCTGCTACCTCTTGTAGTGGTTGATGAATCAGTCGGAATCTCACTTGAGCCAGTAGAACCAGTAACCCTTGTAGGAACAACAGTCGCTTCAGTTCCATTGGTGACGCCATCCGTAACAGTTGAGGAATCGTCTTGATCGTTTGTGACTTCGCCTTCTGTGGAACTGGTACTAGGCGTAACAGTTGAAGTAATATCGGCGCTAGTGCTGCTACCTCTTGTAGTGGTTGATGAATCAGTCGGAATCTCACTTGAGCCAGTAGAACCAGTAACCCTTGTAGGAACAACAGTCGCTTCAGTTCCATTGGTGACGCCATCCGTAACAGTTGAGGAATCGTCTTGATCGTTTGTGACTTCGCCTTCTGTGGAACTGGTACTAGGCGTAACAGTTGAAGTAATATCGGCGCTAGTGCTGCTACCTCTTGTAGTGGTTGATGAATCAGTCGGAATCTCACTTGAGCCAGTAGAACCAGTAACCCTTGTAGGAACAACAGTCGCTTCAGTTCCATTGGTGACGCCATCCGTAACAGTTGAGGAATCGTCTTGATCGTTTGTGACTTCGCCTTCTGTGGAACTGGTACTAGGCGTAACAGTTGAAGTAATATCGGCGCTAGTGCTGCTACCTCTTGTAGTGGTTGATGAATCAGTCGGAATCTCACTTGAGCCAGTAGAACCAGTAACCCTTGTAGGAACAACAGTCGCTTCAGTTCCATTGGTGACGCCATCCGTAACAGTTGAGGAATCTCTTGATCGTTTGTGACTTCGCCTCTGTGGAACTGGTACTAGGCGTAACAGTTGAAGTAATATCGGCGCTAGTGCTGCTACCTCTTGTAGTGGTTGATGAATCAGTCGGAATCTCACTTGAGCCAGTAGAACCAGTAACCCTTGTAGGAACAACAGTCGCTTCAGTTCCATTGGTGACGCCATCCGTAACAGTTGAGGAATCGTCTTGATCGTTTGTGACTTCGCCTTCTGTGGAACTGGTACTAGGCGTAACAGTTGAAGTAATATCGGCGCTAGTGCTGCTACCTCTTGTAGTGGTTGATGAATCAGTCGGAATCTCACTTGAGCCAGTAGAACCGTAACCCTTGTAGGAACAACAGTCGCTTCAGTTCCATTGGTGACGCCATCCGTAACAGTTGAGGAATCGTCTTGATCGTTTGTGACTTCGCCTCCTGTGGAACTGGTACTAGGCGTAACAGTTGAAGTAATATCGGCGCTAGTGCTGCTACCTCTTGTAGTGGTTGATGAATCAGTCGGAATCTCACTTGAGCCAGTAGAACCAGTAACCCTTGTAGGAACAACAGTCGCTTCAGTTCCATTGGTGACGCCATCCGTAACAGTTGAGGAATCGTCTTGATCGTTTGTGACTTCGCCTTCTGTGGAACTGGTACTAGGCGTAACAGTTGAAGTAATATCGGCGCTAGTGCTGCTACCTCTTGTAGTGGTTGATGAATCAGTCGGAATCTCACTTGAGCCAGTAGAACCAGTAACCCTTGTAGGAACAACAGTCGCTTCAGTTCCATTGGTGACGCCATCCGTAACAGTTGAGGAATCGTCTTGATCGTTTGTGACTTCGCCTCCTGTGGAACTGGTACTAGGCGTAACAGTTGAAGTAATATCGGCGCTAGTGCTGCTACCTCTTGTAGTGGTTGATGAATCAGTCGGAATCTCACTTGAGCCAGTAGAACCAGTAACCCTTGTAGGAACAACAGTCGCTTCAGTTCCATTGGTAGCGCCATCCGTAACAGTTGAGGAATCGTCTTGATCGTTTGTGACTTCGCCTTCTGTGGAACTGGTACTAGGCGTAACAGTTGAAGTAATATCGGCGCTAGTGCTGCTACCTCTTGTAGTGGTTGATGAATCAGTCGGAATCTCACTTGAGCCAGTAGAACCGGTAACCCTTGTAGGAACAACAGTCGCTTCAGTTCCATTGGTGACGCCATCCGTAACAGTTGAGGAATCGTCTTGATCGTTTGTGACTTCGCCTTCTGTGGAACTGGTACTAGGCGTGATAGTTGAAGTAATATCGGCGCTGGTGCTAGTACCTTTTGTAGTGGTTGTAAAATCAGTCGGAATTTCACTTGGGCCAGTAGAACCAGTTACTCTTGTAGGAACAACAGTCGCTTCAGTTCCATTGGTGACGCCATCCGTAGCAGTTGAGGAATTATCTTGATCGTTTGTGACTTCGCCTTCTGTGGAACTGGTACTAGGCGTAACAGTTGAAGTAATATCGACGCTAGTGCTGCTAGCTTTTGTAGTGGTTGTAGAATCAGACGGAATCTCACTTGAGCCTGTAGAACCAGTTTCTTTTGTAGGAACAACAGTCGATTCAGTCCCATTGGTGACGCCATTCGTAACAGTTGAGGAATGATCTTGATCGTTTGTGACTTCGCCTTCTGTAGATCTGGTACTAGGCGTGACAGTTGAAGTATTGACGGCGCTAGTGCTACTTCCTTTTGAAGTGGTTGTGAAATCAGAGGAAATCTCACTTAAGCCAGTTACTTTTGTGGAAACTACAGTTGATTCAGTTCCATTTTCGTTTGAATTCGTGACTTCGGTTTCTGTAGAACTCTTACTAGACGTAGCAGTGGAAGTTTTATCGACATCAGTGCTGCTGCTACTTGTTGTAGTTGTTGTAAAATCAGACGAATGGCCTGTTGTGGCGACAGAACTGGTAGGATTTTCAGTATAGTCTACTGCTTTGGTTGAAATAGTTTTATTTGTGTCGTCTGTGGTTTGACCTGTTTTAGTTGTTGGTGGGCATTCAGTTGTAGAACTACTTTCTGAAGGCTCGACGCATTCCCATTTATTTGCTTCGCTACAAATTAATCCTAGTGGACATTCTTGGACCCCTTGACTTGAAAAGGCTAATGTGACCGGACCATAGTCAGCACATTGGTAAAAATGTGTTGAGTTTACACAATGAAAATATTTTCCATAACAATTTAAAATGATTTCTGGCTCTTCTCCGCATCTTGGGCAGGCCTGAAAAATATATCCCTAGTCATAAACCTTTATTTTCATTGTTTTTTAATGCAAGACATTTTGACTTTTCTAATTCAGTCATATGTGGAAGCCGGAGTAAGAAAAAAAAAGTATATTTATCATATTTTTTTCAATATTACTTTTTGACCGAATTTGTTACCCCAATGAAAAAAAAAGTTTTCGATTATTGTATTCTGGGCGTTAAAATTAAAAATGTAGAAGTTTTTATACTGAAACTGATTCAAAAATGGAAATTAATACTATTGGCTAATTACTTGGAGCAGAAGCCGTGCAAGTACCCATAAAAAACGGAGGGACTAGGGGGTTTCTCGTATGAAACACAAAAAACGGTATTTGTAGCAGTGTGTAAACTGCGATACTGTCAAAATATGCAGATCGAAAAGGGAGTAAAAAATATCTGCGATGGATTTTTACATATATATATATATATAAATTTTTATATATATATATATATATATATATATATATATATATATATATATATATATATATATATTATATATATATATATATATATTATATATATATATATATATATATATATATATATATATATATATATATATATATATATATATATATATATATATATATATATATAATATATATATATATATAAATAAATTTTAATTTATAAAAAATTTTTTTTTAATAAATTTTTTTTTTTTAAATTTAATATTACTTCTTACCCCGAAAAGGTTAAAGTTTTTACCAACAAAAGAAAAATTTTTTTCAAAGGTTCTTTTTTCGTAAAACCAAAAATAAAAATTTTTTCCAAAATTTCCTTAATATTTTATATATATATATATATATATATATATATATATATATATATATATATATATATATATATATATATATATATATATATATATATATATATATATATATATATATATATATATATATATTTATATATATATATATATATATATATATATATATATATAAAATATATATATATATATATATATATATGTGATTCATGAGGAAATGTAAATACTTCAGATACGTAGTCAGGGTCCAAAAATAAACATAAAAGTCTATACAAATATGGGTCCGCAAGGCCTTCGTTTCTGAAATACAGGGTGTTAAAGTTTTTATTTAATTTTTCTATATTTTAAATAAAATCCTATATTATAAAACCTAGCTTATGTTTTGCTAAACATTTTTTTTTTATCTTGGGACAGTCCACGAAGGCTGATGCCAAGTACTAACGTACCGTGGGTGTCTTCAGTGTGGTGAGAGGGAGTTTGTTCACACGGGACTTAAATTTTTGAAGATTGGGAGGAGAAGGAAAAACTTCTGCGGGCAGCAGGTTCCATAGTCTTGACACTCTAGGAATAAAGGAACGAAGAAAGCGGGAAGTTCGGGGCCTCTCTAACTGAACTGTAAAAGGATGCATAAAAGTTGCACTACGTGTTGCTCTGTTGGGAGCTGCCAGAAGGAATAATACTGGCCAATTCCTCTGAGCAGAAGCCGTGAAAATACCTATAGAAGAGCGACAGATCCCCTACAGCTCGACGATGGGCAAGAAGAGGAAGCCTTTTTGTGAGCGTTGGATCATTAATAAGACGAACAGCTCTTTTTTGAATGGAGTCCAGAAGGCTAAATCCCCAGATATGAGAACAATATTCCAAGAGGGTCTGATTTGGGATACATACAGAGTGTACAGATTGGAAAAGAGAAATATTTTCTGGCTCGAAAAGGAATCAATCTTTTTTGAAGCTGCCGAAGCTATGGATGAAATGTGTTTGTGCCAGTTGAGGTTATTCTCAAAAGTAACGCCGACTAGATTAAACGACTCTTTGTTCTGCAGAACTTGGCAGCTCATAAGAAGGGATGAGCATTGCAGACTTTTTCGCGACAGCGAACATGACTGTGTTTTTGAGGCATTAAACTGAACACGATTTTTGGCGCCCCAATCCAAGATAAGTTTGAGGTCTTGTGAAAGAGATATCTGCATTGACCTGCGCTTGTTTTCAAAATCAGAATTACACGGTGGCTTAAGAAATTGAATACTAGAGTGGAAGGGAACTATCGTCAGCAAAACTATGAATGGGATTGATTGTGGAAGTGAGAAGATCGTTAATGTGTAGAAGAAACAGCGTGGGTGCCAGCACTGAGCCCTGGGGCACCCCAGCATTTATTTGGTAGAAGCTGGAGGAATGACCATCTACACTAACTGATATACGTCGATTAGAAAGGAAACTGGAAAGCCAAGAGCAAAGCTTAGGTGGAAGACCGTAAGAAGGAAGCTTGTTAAGAAACATCATGCCAGACCTGATCGAAAGCTTTTGGGTATGTTAAGAGCAACGATCTGGGAATCACCAAGAAACTCAAGGACTTGTTCCAGTTGTGTGAGACAAAGGAAAGAAACAGCTGTGGATCTACTGTGAGAATCCATATTGTCTATCATGTAAGATCTTATGTTTTTTTCCAGATACTTTAAGATTTGGGAATTAATGAATTTTTCCATTACCTTGCAAACAACTGAAAGAAGAGATATAGGTCTATAGTTAGAAGGGGGGACTTTGGATCCTTTTTTTAACAGGTTGCACACGCAGCTTTCCAACTCTCCGGGGAAAAAGCCCGTGTCGTAAGAGATTCGAAAGAGGCGAGTTAAGATGGGTGCAAGCTCGGGAGCACATTTTTTAAGACGATTGCTGGTATGCCATCAGCCCAGACGATTTTTAGTATTAAAGAGAAGAAAGAATGTTTGATCTGTTTGACTTTAAAAAATTTTATCGGACATTTTATAGAAACAGGGACAACTGTTGGAAGAGGAAGATTAATAGGAGGATCAAGCGTAGAATTGGAGCAAATTGTTTGGCAAATAGTTCGGTTTTTCTTTGGAGGTAGAGACAATTCCATCTTCAGAGATTAGGGGTGGAAAAGAATTTGTGCAAAAGTTCGACTAATATTTTTGGCAAAGGACCAAAAAAATTTTCCCTTTCAAAAGGGAAATTTTTCTTTTATTCGATTGTTAAAACGGTCCTTTGCATCTGGGTGGTCTGATTATACTGATTTCTTGTTCGATGCTAGCCTGTCGATTTTCGGGACGGGGTTTTGAAGAACTTTTTTTGGTTTTAAATTTTAAATCTGGCTTTTAAGGATTTGAAAAACCCGGGTTTTTGATTTGAAGTTATGGGGTTCTTTTTTGTGTGGGGAAATAGGTCTCAATGCCTAGTTGAATTGTTTCGGTAATTTGTTTAAAATTTCTGAAGGATCGTGAATAGAAAAGCAGGTAGGTTCCCAAAGGGGAGTGGCAAAGAAATC
>JAHBCN010011445.1:0-29090 GCA_019359885.1 Listronotus oregonensis | reverse complement strand
ATGATGTTTATTTTATGTTTTGGGGATCAATTTTAAAATGTTTCAACCCTCAAAAATCAACCCTTGTTAGAGCTTAAAGTAAAAAATTACCCTAAAAAATTAATTTATCATAGTGATTTGATTTTAGAATGATGTTACTTTAAATATGTACTAATTTCATGTTGCAACTTTTTAATCCTTATTAATCAACCCATTTTATAGCTTAATAAAAAAAAAGATTTACCCAAAAAATAACAGCTTGACAAAGTCATTAATTAAAAATATTACTTCCTGAAATATTACCATTTTTATTATTTTGCAAAGTTTCAATCCTTAAAAACTACTCCTTACCACATTGCAATTCTTATAAGTCACAAATATATTACAAACATGTGCCAGACAAGTGAAGATAAGGCACGTCTACTTGCTCTTCAGGCCCCTGAAAGTAATGCTTGGATTAACGCACTTCCATCTTCGTCCTTAGGAAATTTGTTAGATAACAAAACATTCCATTTTTCCCATCCTCTCAGACTTGGTCTGCCTGTGTGTGGAGAGCACATCTGCGTTTGCGGCGAAAATGCTGATATTTATGGCCTACATGGGTTAAGCTGCAAAAAAAGCGCAGGGCGTTCTTCTAGACACAGTCAGATAAATGACATTATCAAAAGAGCTCTGATTTTAGCTGAAAATCCTTCTGTGTTAGAGCCTCTTGGAGTTTGCAGAAGCGAGGGAAAACGAGTAGATGGAATGCCCCTTAATTCCCTGGAAATATGGAAAACAATTATTTGGGGGGCGCTACTTGCGCCATACACTTGCAAAACCCTATCGGGAAAAACTTCTAATTTTGTAGGTGCGGCTGCTCGTTTGCCGAGAAAAAAAAACATCTAAAATATAAAGAGCTTGAAAAACGCTTTATCTTCATTCCTTTTGCTGTTGAAACTTTTGGCCTTTTTGGTGATGAGGCAAAGGGGTTTTATTAATGAAATTTGCAAAAAAATACAATAAAAAAAATCTCGAAGTTTCATTACCCAAAGAATTGGTTACTGTGCAAGGGGGAATGCAGCATCGGACTGGGAAACAATCCAGGAAGACCTAGGACTTGATGAAGTTTAAATTTTTAAATATAGATTGTTATTTATTTAATTTTAGAATATTGTTTTTTGGGTTTTAAATAGTTTTTTTTTTATAATTAAGTAGACTCGTATGTACAAACATTCAATAAATTTATATTTGCCTCTAAAAAAAAAATCAGAGAAATGAAAAAAAAATTAATGGATATAAATAGAACAAAAAGTATAATTACATACAAAAAATTATTTACACTGCATATTTATATACATAGACAAAAATAAAATTTATACATTACAGATAAAATTAAGTTTTTTAAATGTCTTTATTTTTCTATCGTCGCCGTCGACGTCATCCTCATCTTCTTTTTCAACTGGTGAATAATTATTAAAATCCTCGCCAGAGCACCCAGAACAAGTCAAATTGCTACATATTATGCTCCGAAGTGGTCTATTCGAATTTTTCGAAAAAAAATGGATTGGTTTTTTAAACACAGCTTTTTGATTTTTAATGATAGAAAGTTTTTAAAAAAATAATTTTGTAGGGTGTTTTAAGAGCTACAAGGCTATGTAAACTAAATTACTTTAAATATGTTTTAAAATGGGATAAAAAGGTGGTGCTCGCTCGTAAATAGAGGCTTTAAACGGCCATATCTCGCCAAATATTTATTTTACAGAAAAATCTATGCAAAGGAAAATCTTTGCTATCCAAAAAGCTACAATTCGGTGCTTTAGCATTTTTTCGTATCTCTAGTATTTTTGGAATTATTTTGAAGAAAAGGGCTTTTTTACGAAATTGTGGAAAATCTTTTTTCACTTTAAGCTCCAATTTTTTTAAAATAAAGCATTTTAAATTGGTCAAACTTCCAGGATGTATTGATAATACATATATAAAGAAAATCGTAAAAGGGCAAAGATCAATTTTTATTAGAAGGGGAAATAGGGAGTTGTTTTTACTGATTTTTTTATAGAAAAAAAATAGGGCTGACCTTATTTTTAACATAACTCGCTCAATTTTTATGCTAGAGACTTAAAAAAAAGTCTTATTGTATACTTTAAAAAATACTCTATAAGTTTAACTCGACAAATGCACAGTTTTCCCGCTATTTGACTTCCATTTAGCATTTGACAATCAAAAGCTAAGTATTAACTAGCCATAGCTTGGTCCATATTAGTTGAGCTCTCGACAGTTTTTTTTTGATAATATGCATATTTTTGGAGTTATTCGCAAAAAATTTATTAAAAACGTAGATTTTTTCATCGAAAAACTGTTACCTTCATTCGCGAATAACTCGAAAAATATTAGTTTTACGAAAAAATTGTATGAAACATTTTTTACTTAGAATTATTTATATAATTAATTTCTGAAGTTAAAATGTATTAAAAAAAAACCCGAGATGGAGTGTCATGATATAGAATTTGCTCCTTGGGCTATTTCCTACCTTCTGTAAAAATTTCAGGTAAATGAATGTTGGACGATAAAAATTGCAAGCAAAAATGCTTAATTTCCTGTATTAGAATCTACCTAAGATTCATATTTTCCTAATGTGTCCTCTTAATTCGTTATTAAAATATATTTTATAAAAAAAATGTATTTATTTTTAGTAACGACAAAACTAACCCTAGATCCACAAACCCTTTTTTTACCTGTAAACTACAAACGGGGTAAATATTTAGCCCACGGGATTTTGGCTCCCAGTAATCTGACTTATGGGTACTCGAATTTTTTCATTTTTTTATGCCAAAAAAAATGGTAAAGAGCAAATCCAATTTAATTAAGATTTAGTTGGTTAAAAATGGATTTGAATAGCTATAAGTACTAAAAAACACTCAAACTGTCATTTAACAAACAAATATTTTTAACTATTTTTCTAAACAACCGATTTTTAAATTTTCAACGGGATTTTAAAGAGAACACATGAGACTTTAAGAAAAAATAAACCATCATGATGTTTTGCTAAAAAAGTCTATTTTTTTAGGACGTTTGGGAAAATTTAAACAAATTGAGAATCCGATCAATGGAAAAATTAAATAAATATTCATAAAATATTGGTTTTTAAGAATTCATTTATATTTATATATATATATATATATATATATATATATATATATATATATATTTTTAAAAAAAATATATATATATATATATATATATAATATTATTATAAAAAATTTATATATATATTATATTATTAATATATTTTATTTAATTTTAAAATACATATTATATATAAATATATATATATATATAAAAAATATATATATATATATTATATATATAATATATAATTTAAATAATATTAATTTTATATATATATATATATATATATATATATATATATATATATATATATATATATATATATATATATATATATATATATATATATATATATTTTATATATATATATATATATACAGGGTGTAACTAAATAAAGGGAAAACATTTGAGGAGGTGATTCCTCATCAAAAAAGATAGGATCTTTCATATAAAGAAATTTCATTGGAGCATCCTGTTAAAATACAGCCCCCAAAGGGTTAATAAAATTTGTATAACAATTTTTTTTACAAGCACTAAAAAAATTACAATATTGAAATTAACCTGACGTTTTGTATACCAAAAAGACACTTAACCAGTCATTTATTTGGTCTACCCCATGGTTGTAAGGGGGAAACGCAACCCCCAAAATGTTTTTCCCAAAGTAACTTTTTGTCTTATTATTTATTTACCATTTAAAATTTATTTCCGATAGCCTGTTTCATTCTAAACAAAAAAAAGTTTTGGGTTTTTTCCCCAAAAAAAACCAGTTCCGCAAAAAAATTATTTTACGAACTACAGAGATACATCGTCATAAATGCGAACTGGATTTATTGTTATTTTGTAGTTAGTATCTGCATTAAACGATTAAAGGGTAATAAACAAAACTAATTTATTAAGAACAAAACACACAACATGTAGAAATCATAGTAAATGTTCAATATGTCTACCTTCAGACATTACGCATGCATCTAGACGTCGGCGCATTGAGCCACGTATTCGCTCAAATATTCCTGGAGTCTCTCCGATTACCCTGCACGCATCGCTGATGCGGATTCTTAAGTCCTCTACATCGCGAACAGGAGTACGATAAACCAAATGCTGTAAATGGCCCCAAATAGAGAAATCGAGAGGATTAAGATCCGGGGATCGAGCGGGCCAGTTCTGTGGTCCTCCTCGACCTATCCACTGATTTGCATATGTTTCAGTTAAATGCTGACGTGCTACTTGACTAAAATGGGCGGGAGCCCCATCATGCATAAAAAACATATCCCTTCTGACGCCCAAAGGAACTTCCTCCAGCAGTACTGGATGCAATTCTCTTAAAAATTGAACGTATGTCTCACCATTTAATCGAGGAGGTAGAAAATGAGGCCCAATTAAATAATCCCCAATAACTCCGAGCCACACGTTAAGAGAAAACTGTTCTTGATGGTTAGTTTCGACAATAGCGTGAGGGATTTCATCAGCCCATATGTGGTAATTATGAAAATTTATAACCTTGTCCCGAGAAAAGCTACATTCGTCTGTAAATTCTATCGTGTTCAGAAAGTCACAATTTCTTCTAATCATTTCCAGCATCCAATTGCAAAATTCAAGACGGTTCGGCAAGTCTCGCGGTAACAGTGGCTGTACTCGTTGCAGATGGTAAGGGTATAAGAGTTGTTCCTTTAAAATTCGAAATACCATCATATGATCAACATTTAGCTGGAAAGCAATCTTTCTAGTACTGGTAGTAGGTTGTTCTTCAATCAAATTAAGTACTGCTTCCTCAAGCTGTGGTGTTCGTATTTCTCGATGGCGACCACAATCCTGCGTTCTTTTGTCGAATGAACTATATTCTCGTAATCTTTGATGAAGTCGAGCAAATATTCTATGTGAAGGATGCTGCCGTTGAGGATACATTTCAGCATATCTTCTAGAAGCTTCTAACCCATTCCCTTGCGACAGACCGTAAACGTAATGCATATCAGCCATTTCCTCATTTGTGTATGCCATTTTAATAACAAGTGAATTATTAAAGTAACAAACTAAGAACAGAACTACAATACACAATTAGTATTGATTCAATTTCGAAAATTCACAAACTGACAGCGTCATACCAATTTAATTGTCACTATCGCTAATAGCGACCTACTAGATAGATTAGTTTCGTATTTTCGCATTTATGACGATGTATCTCTGTAGTTGTTCGTAAAATAATTTTTTGCTGCAAACTGGTTTATTTTGGGCAAAAAACCCAAGAGACATTTTTTGTTTAGAATGAAACAGGCTATCGGAAATACATTTTTAAATGGTAAACAAATAATAAGACAAAAAGTTACATTGGAAATAAATTTTAGGGTTGCGTTTTCCACCCTTACAACCATGGGGTAAACCAAATAAATAACTGGTTAAGTGTCTTTTGGTAGTACAAAATGTCAGGTTAATTTCAATATTGTAACTTTTTTAGTGCTTGTGAAAAAATTGTTATACAAATTTTATGTACCCCCCTTTTAAAGGGGGTGTATCTTAACAAGGGATGCTCCAATGAAATTTCTTTATATGAAAGATCCGATCTTTTCTTCGATGAGGAATCACCTCCTTAAATGTTTTACACTTATTTAGTTACACCCTGTATATGATAAATAAAATAATTTAAGAGCAATTTTTTAATTTTTTTTTATTTTAACAAAATCTAGACACACGCTGTATAAGGGCTAAAACAATAAAGACCCAAAAAAAGCGGAAAAATATGTATTTTAAAATATGTTTCGGTACAGGGCATAATGTTAACGACCTGAGCAGTTCAGAAAGACCATCAATCACAGATATATTAGGAATATAACAGAACATTCCGTGGCATTTTTGATACAACCATTAGATACACAAAAAAGGCTAAAAGGTTTGAATTTTCGGGGGTGCCCGGATAAAAACAGAAGCAATAAAACCCCTTGTTTGTTTTTGTGAGATGTAGTTACATTAATTACATACAGGGTCGTTCAACGAGGACGACTTTGACGATAATCTTCAAATAAGATTTTTGTAAAATTATTTTTGATGGATAATGTGATATTTAACACGCTTATATTAGCTTCACCTGTAGTCCAGAAAACGAAGCTGAAAAGTGCAAAACCTGGCAATTTTTTCAAAATGCATAGATTTGCATGAAAATTGGGGATTTAGCTTAACTTACCCTCCTCTTCAAAATCTGTATTATGCCAATGGGCGCTCTTTACTTTTTAGGGGTAAAAACTACCCTTTAAAGCTTAAGTTGAGTAAAATTTGACTCAAATAAGTTAAAAAAGTAGTATTTTGTTTCTTTTAAACATTATTTAAAATGTTTTAGCCCTTAAAAATCAGCGCCTATTATGATAAAAAAATAGTGATGAGCAAAGCAAGACCAAGACCAAGACCGGGCTAGTCTTGGTCTGGTCTTGGTCTTGCAAGCCTGGTCTTGGTCTTGGTCTTGCAAGCCAAAGGAAGGTCTTGTTCTTGGTCTTGGTCTTGCACCACCCGGTCTTGGTCTTGGTCTTGGTCTTACTGCAAGAGTCTTGCTGGTCTTGCTTTTTTTTGGTAGTAATAATTTAAAGTAAGTAATCTTGAATAAAATATATTTCTTAATACTTAAAAATAAATAAAAATGCGACTATATTTTTTGCATTAAAATATTAAAATATACCCATTTTAAGCTTACACTACTTGTACATTAAAAAGCATATTTTTAATGTAGTGGTTTATTTATTTATAGCGCTTTATTTTAAGTTCAATTAAGACACAACCTGCTTTTATACATTTGGTGGCACATAGAAATATTTTAGTGAAAAGAATTATTTAAATTTTCTTTAAAGAACCATATAAAATAAAAACAAATCTGTGAACTGAGTGAGCAGAAAAAAAATTTTAATATCAAGATGTGAAATTTCGGTGAAAATAATTTAAAGTATGTAAAAATTGGTTTCTGCTTCAAAAAAGTTATTTAGGAATCTTTTTTGTTCATATAAACTTTTTATCTTTAAATAAGTTAACATTTTCCGTACAAAGTTGGCACAAATACTTTATAAACATTCTGCATAGACAAGGTGGCTCAATAGTGTGACAAAGCTCGATATTTCCGAAACCCTTCATGATGGTGAAAAACTGAACATACAAAAATTATAGAAGAAAAGGGCGTAAAATGTGAAACTATTTTCTATTTCAATTTTTTTCGAAAAATCCACTCAAAAAAATCTCTTATTTTTAGCTTTTAACCTAAAACCAAAAATTTTTTTCCAATTAATTTATTTAAAAAATCACCACCCTGTATATTATACTGTAAATTGTTCAACTCTTATATAGGAACAATATTAACGTAGATGGTTTTTAAATACTATTTTCCGTCTAAGCCGAAACTAATATTTAAAATTTATTTATATAAAAAATATTTCTATATGACATAAAAATAATATTTTTTATCAATCCATCTCTTTTACATTTATATCTTAGTTTTAAGAAGCCACTTCTTAGTGTGGAACAAGAATAATGTTTTTCTGTATTGTGGAAATTTTTGATCCAGCCTGTAAGTGACATCACTAGTTAGCTAATTTAAAAAAACATTAGGAATATAAAAGTAATTTTCAGCTTCTATAACTTTTGTATAGTTGCATCATTTTTTAAATGAAAATTCGGTGCCCTTTGAAAAGAAAAAAAACATAAAAAGTAGCAAAAGATTTTTTGGGTTTTTACTGCGGCTGCCTTTGTTTTTATAATGTGCCGCTTTCCGCACGTGACTGTAATAATAGACCATATAAAAAGCAAAAGCGACCGACAATAAAAATTAAACCTTTTTGCTACTTTTTATGTTTTTTTTTCTTTTTAAAGGGCACCGAATTTTCATTTTAAAAATGATCCAACTATACCTATATTTTTCTCTGTCGTGAATGGTTTCGAAAATATAGAGCTTTGTCGGACTATTGAGTCACAATCTTATTAATTTTAAAACATGTTATTGAATTTACTAGTTATCGTTGTTAGAAAACTGTATAAAAAAAGTGAACAATTTAATTATTATTTAATTAAAGAAACTTGTTACTTAATAAATAATTGCCATTTTTAGCAGTTCTTGACACTTTTTTTGTCATGTCTGTATGAAATACCACTGTATATGGAATATAAAAATTAAATTTTATAATATTAAAAAAAATTGGAAAAGTGCAAGAGTCTTGCAGGTCGGTCTTGGTCTTGCGTAGTCTTGCACTTCTCGGTCTTGGTCTTGGTCTTGGTCTTGCAACCCGGTCTCGGTCTTGGTCTTGCAAGCGAAAAGGCGGTCTTGGTCTTTGGGTTCGGTCTTGGTCTTGTTGCAAGACCAAGACCAAGACCGCAAGACCAAGACCGGTCTCGCTCATCACTATAAAAAAAACATTATTTACCCTAAAAAAATAATATATAATCACAGTGTTTTGCATGAAAATTTGGGATTAAGCTTAACTTACCCTCCTCTTCAAAATCTCCATTATGCTAAAGGTCGCTTTTAATTTTTTTTAGGGGTGAAAATTACCCCTTATTGCAAAAACTTTTAAAACTTTCATATCAAAACGTAAGTCACATAAAATTAGGCCCATATAAATTAAAAAATAAGTATTTAATTCCTTAAAACATGATTTAATATATTTTAATCCCTTAAAATCAACCCTTATTATGATTTAAAAAGAAATGTTTACCCTAGAGAAATTAACATATTGTCACAGAGTTGTAAATAAAAAATGTGACTGCTCAAAAGTATTACTACTTTAATTTTGTAATTTTTTAATTCTCAAAAATTCACCCCTTACAATATTACAATGCAAAAAATAATACAAAACTGCGGATTTTTTAAAAAAATTGGTCCTTCGGTTTTTGTGATAAAAAGTTTTTAAAAATCATTTTGTTGGTTTTTTCAAGAGCTATAAGGTCTTATATATTAAAACTGTTTAAAACCTTTACTTTTTTAAAGGGTAAGTTTAAAGGGCTGCAACAGGGTAGTGCTCGTCTATACACCAGTGGCGGTTCCTCCAAGGAGCCAGGAGGAGCACCCACAAAGTAATTTAAAAAAAAATTATTTTTCATCGTGCATTATCCGGAACTCCCTAATTTATTGTACGCTAATACAAAACATAGTGTATTAGCCCCCTAACGACGAACTGACTGACCGAAAGGATCCGATTACGGCCGTTCGACGTTCGCGCCAATCGGCCGATCGCACGTGCCCCTTATGTAGGCGTGGGTTTATGCAATTTCTATGGAAGATTATCCAGCGGGGGGGGGGGGGGCAATGCTTTTTAATAGGAAGAGGCGCACACTTTTTATGTGCTCCATATAACCATTTGGTGCTGTTACTGCGAAAATTTTGGGGGTGCGTTTCAGTTCTTTCACTAAAAATGGTCCGTTTTACGGTGAAAATTTGCAAAAAATTTTTAACTCTTTAAATTTTTAAAAAAAAAATTGAATTTAAAGGCTGAAAGACCGGGACCTAAATTTTCCCCCACACAGACCACCAAATGTGTCGGGGATTTAAAATTGATAATTAAAAATGAAAATTTTTTGAAAAGAATGATTGGATTTGTGGATGTGTTACAACTAACCGATTGTTTTTTTTTCGTGCTTGTTGTTCAGTCGCGGAAACCCCAGAGCCTGCCCCAAAAACATGAGAATACCAGGCTCATATTATCGCTCAGTTGGTTACAGCTTCGGGGAAAGGTTTTAAAGGGGAGCAGTTAGATAGTGCATATAGGCGAAAAGGTTAACAACAAAACGAACAAGTTAGAAAGAACAGATTTTAAAATTTTAAAAATAATTGACTTTTAAAAAATTTTTTTCGGAGTTTTCGAGTTAGCCCTTTTGGTCATGGGGGCGAAAAAGAAGATTCATCAAACCCCCGGTTTTTTTTGAGGATTAATAAAACGCCGATTTGGGGTATACCCCCCAAAGACCACTTAAAAAAACTCAAGAAATAACTTTTGGGCGTGACATCCTATAAAAATCTTGCCTTTATGTTGGCCTCCAGTTGTTTTTAATTTTTTTGTTTTGACTAGTCCCCCCCTAAATACTTACCACGAGCCGCCACTGCTATAACGCGTTTTGAATGTTTTTTAATTTTTTTGCCGTCAAAACAGAAAATTTAAAAAATGCAAAATATTTAAAAAAATTTTAATTTAAACCCAGTAATTTTTACATATCTTCCTTTGTTTTTGAGTTATTTTCAAGAAAAGTTATTTTTTATTAAAATTTTGAAATTTTTTTTTGGGGCTTGCCTTTTTTTCCCAAAAAAAACAATTTAAATCATTTAAAAATTTTTAAAAATTTTTTTTATGATACATAGATAGAGAAAAAAGAAAAAGGACTACAATTTTATTTTAATTAGGTTGTAATTAAGGGATTGTTTTCGAAGATTTTTGCATTCACAAAATTTTGGTCTAACCTTTTTTTTATATCACTCCAAGGCAGGTTCGGTCCAAAAAGGGTGGACAATCCATGTCTTGCTAGCTCATCCACTTTTTCGTTGCCTTCTATTTTTGAATGTCCTGGTACCCACAGAAGAGTTAATTGTTGGTCCCAGGACCTCCAGTTCTTTTGGCATTTCCATGTTAACTTGGACGTCACCTTGGGGTTTACCATGCCCCTAGTGACTTCCGGTCCCCCGTTATTTTCTTTTACAAAGTGCAGTAAAAACAAAATATTTCTGTTTGAAATACAGTACAGGGGAGTCAACGAAGAGTAAAGTTCATTATTTCATTGGTTTCAAAAGTTTATGGGGAAAAAAAGTAAATACAAAAAAAATGAAAGATTCTTTTGATGCACAATTTAAAATTATTTTAAAGTATACAGGGTGGCTCAAAAAAAGGGGACGAAAAAAAACATTTTTTTTAAAGAAACCTTTTTTTTAAATTTTGTTTTGAATTTTTTAAAATTCTTCAACTTTTTATTAATAATAATGCATACCTAAACCTAATAGTTTTTCCAATATTTCAATTTTTCTAAAAAGAAATTAATTTTCACACTTGCAAAAAATTACGATAGGTTTTTTTGAAGGTAGATCATCATATTTGATATTGGGTTATTTGAAGATGACGTAAAAGATATATGCAACGGAATTTTAATTGATGCCAAGGGTGATCAAAATAAACGAATATATTTGGATCATTTTAAATTGAAAAATCTCGATTTTTTTTTAAAAGGCGCACCATATATATTATTATTTTTTCGAAAGATCTTACAAAAGCCCCCTTTTATTAAGTATGTCATTTACCCCATTTTTAATACTTTGCATTTATTTTCTTTTTTTTTTGCTAAAAACATTAGTTGGCCATTTTTAAATTTTTAAATTACAAAAGTAAATAAATAAAAAAACCTATTACTACAAATTAACTTATTTTTAATTATTATTATGGCGCAATAAATGTTCAAAAATATGCCCTTCTACTTGGATACACATGTTAAGTCTTTTTCGTATATTTTTTGGAGGTTCCTTGCATAAACGGTGTTATTCTCCTGCACGCGTCCCGAATCCTATTTTCCATATCTTCTGGTGTTGTAGGGGATTACATAAACACGATCTTTAACATATCCCCACAAAAGAAATCTAGTGGTGTTAAGTCACATGATCGGGGGGCCATCCAATGAATCCACCTCTACCGATCCATTTCTGTGGGTAATGATTATTTAAAAATTCTCGAACTTCTCGATGGTAATGCGGAGGAGCTCCATCTTGCTGAAACCACATTTGTTGGATCTCAATGTTTTCAAATTCTTGAAGAAGTTGAGGTAAATCATTCTGCAAAAAGTTTAAATATCTAGGCCCGTTAACTGTTTCGCGAAAAAAATATGGTCCAATAACATTAAAGTGTTTTATTCCATACCACACATTAATTGACCAATGGTTTTGGTTTTGCACTTCCCGTACCCAGACTGGATTAACTGTTAAACTAATAGTGCATGTTATGACGATTAACTGCACCATTACTGCGAAAAGTAGCTTCATCGGAAAACATTATTTTAGACAAAAAATTTGGATCGGCCTCTATTGCTTCATTTATAACGGTGCAGTTTACCCTTTGTTCAAAATCGCGGTCTAGAAGTTCTTGGTGTAGTTCCATGTGGAAGGGATGATATTTGTGTTTTCTAGTGGTGCGGTTAACGGTAGATTGGGATGTATCACATAAGCTAGCTACTTGACGGCTACTGACCTGGGGATTATCTTGAACTTGAAGTAAAATTTCCAATTCTATTTCCTCATTGGTAGCATTCCGGTTTACCACTTTCCGTTTTTCATATTCAATACTACCACTAGCATTAAACCGTTCCATTAAACACTGAAGAGATTGCCTAGTCGGTACACGTCTATTAGGGAAACTTCGCCTTGTAAAGTCTTACTGCCAACAAAGAATTTCTTTGCGCCTCACCCAGTATATAAATCATATCAATTAATTCAGCTTTAGGAAAATCTATACTTATTTTTTTTTTAATTTACTGACACCACAATAAATTTTATGAATTTATTTACTCAGATGTCAGGTTAAAATTTGACAATGTCATTTTGTCATGGCCAACTAATGTTATAGCAATAGTCTTAGATAGAAAGAAGGGTAAATATTGGAAAAGTTAAAATAAATAGCAAAGTATTAAAAATAGGTATATAAAATACTTAATAAAAGTTGTGGGTTTTTGTAAGATCTTTCAAAAAAAATAATAATATATATGGTGCGCCATTTAAAAAATCGAGATTTTTCAATTTAAAATGATCAAATATATTCGTTTTATTTTGAACACCCTGTAGCATCTAATTAAAATTCCGTTGCATATATCTTTTACGTCATCTTCCGAATAACGCTAATATCAATATGAGTGATCTACCTTCAAAAATAATGGCGCTATCGTAATTTTTTGCAAGTGTGAAAATTATTTTCTTTTAGAAAAATTGAAATATGGGAAACTATTAGGTTTGGAATGCATTATTATTAAAAAAGTTGAAGAATTTTAAAAGGAATTCAAAACAAAATTTAAAAATAGGGTGTTTCATTTAAAAAAATGTATGTTTTATTCGTCACGCTTTTTTGAGCCACCCTGTATACTTTAAAATAATTTTAAATTATGCATCCTAAAAATCTTTTGTATTTATATATTTCTCATAACTTTTGAAACCAATGAAATAATGAACTTTACTCTATCGTTGACTCACCATGTACTGTGTGTTCCTAGTGGAATGGAAAATTGTTAATTTCTCATTTCACCGTACACGCCCGCTCTAGTTCCCTGCCCGGTTTTGGAACCATTCGTATACCAGATGATGTCTCCAACCGTGCCGGGGAGATCGGGTTGCTGCCATCCACTTTGATCTGGAATTTTAACCCCGAAGTTTTTGTTGAATGAGTATTGCGGAATCATCTGGTCTGTTCTCTCGTCCAGGATGTTGCTGCCAACCTGACTTTTTATGTTGTTGTGTTCCAAACTAGCGTAGACACCAGTTGGTTTTTGTTGCAGTTGGAAGTAGCTTATTCTAGCCTCTCCCATCACTATGAGGTTAAGTGGTGGAAGGCCTAAGAGGCAACCCATGGCTGCTGTTGGGGTTGTTTTAATTGCTTCTGTTATCGCTAAGCAAGCAAGTATCTGTATTTTGGCCAGTTTTGTAACAGCCTTACTACCATGGTGTATATCCAATAAACCACGTTTGGTTTAAGGCCCCATGTTTTTCCAAGAGAGCGTCTGATTAAGATAAGAGTAATCTTCGCTTTCTTTCTTGTTTTCTGAAGATGTTGGTTTCAGGTAAGATTAGAGTCTAGGATGACACCCAAATATTTTACCTCTCCCACAATCTTGATTGCTTCACCTCGTAGGTTCAGGGGTCCTAAGCCCTCTAGATTTCTCCTTGTGGTGAAGGCAACTATGGCTGATTTGGAGGGGTTTATGATTAGTCCCTCCTTTCTCGTTCATTTGGTGACTGCGTTTAGGACCTGTTGCATTTTATCCCTAACAGTGTTGTTTAATCAGCTAAACTTTAACAAACCACAACTTGGTTTGTATTGGTACCACAGCAATAAAAAAATATTTTATTTATTTTTTTAACTTCAATTTTATTATTTACATAAATGCATACTTGAGTTATTTGACAAAAAACCGTTTAAAAACGTTGATTTTATTGACGAAAAACTCCGACTTTCGATCGCGAATAACTCGAAAAGTATGCTTTTTACAAAAGAAATGCATGGAACAGTTTTTGCTCTTTTTAGAAAACATTTTTCTATCGATTCCTGTGGTAAAAATATAAAAAAAAATCACCCCGAAATGGTTTGGCAACCACCAGGTAAAGGCTCCCTTCGGCATGATACAGATTTTGATCCTTTGGATTATTTCCTACCTACTGTCAAAATTTCAAGTCATTCTATGCATTTTAAAAAAATAACTACGCAAAATGGTTCGTTTCTGGACTGCTGTATGTGTCTATGTAACGGAATTTTCCAACCTAATTTTTTACCAATTTCAAGAAATCCGATAAACTTAAAAATCTGCACAGGGGTCAAAATTTTCTAAAAAATATCCTAACCACGATCAACAGTACAAAAAATATATTTTTTGTCAAAATGACAATCCTTGTGCATTCGCCATAATCAAGGCTCTTAATTGAGATTACTTTAGTTTAAAAAACTAAAAAATACGCTTTTATAGCAAATTGAATTAAAAAGTAAAGAATATTTTTTAATAACACAGACACACAAAAAAAAAGTTCTGAACCAGATATGGGAAGTACCTTCCGTTATGTTTTTCGGTGCGCTAAGAACGAATCCGAAGTCGGAATTTACCCATCACCCTTAGATTTTGCTCCAGCAACCCCCCAGCACCCCCTCGAAGGGTCAAAATTTGGAAAAGATGTAATAAATATCTGACAATACGTTTTTTGATGTTGTTAAAACGAATATGAAGTAGAATTAACCCATAATTCTTAAATTTAACCCTAGCAACCCCCAGCAACCCCTAGCATCACCCAGAAACCACCCTAAGGGCAAAAATTTTATTTTATTAGAAGAATTAAAATAAATATCTTAAATAGGTTTTTTGGTTTGCTAAAAATGAACATAAAGTCAGAATTTACCCATCACCCTTACATTTTGCTCCAGCAACCCCCAGCAACTTCCCCTTCTTAATCTGTAAAACTTTGTTCACTTAGAATAGTTGTAATAAATATCGGACAAAACGTTGTTTGGTGTACTGAAAACGTTAGAGATTTATTTTAATTCTTCAAATAAAATAAAATTTTAGCCCTTTGGATGGTTGCTGGGTGATGCTGGAGTTTGCTGGGGATTGCTAGGGTTAAATTTAAGGGTTTTGGGTAAATTCCAACTTCATATTTGTTTTTAGCACGCCAAAAAATGTATTGTCAGATATTAATTATATTTTTTCCAAATGAATAAAATTTTGACCTTGGGGAGGGGCTGGGGGTTGCTGGGGCAAAATCTAAGGATAATTGGTAAATTCTAACTTCATATTCGTTTTAAGCACGCCAAAAAACGTATTGTTATATTATATCTTTTTCTAATGAATAAAATTGTGACCCTTTGGAATGGAAAATGCTGGAGGTTTCTGGGGCAAAATGTAAGGGTGATGGGTAAATTCTGACTTTATGTTTATTTTTAGCATACCGACAAAGGTATTGTCAGATATTTATTTAAATATCTTCAAATAAATTAAAATTTTTAAGCTAAGGGTGGTTTCTTGGTGATGGTAGGGGTTGCTGTGGGTTGCTAGGGTTAAATTCAAGGGTTATGGGTAAATATTAAATTCATATTGGTTTTTACTACACCAAAAAACGTATTGTCAGATATTTATTATATATTTTCCAAATGAATAAAATTTTGACCCTTCGAAGGGGTGCTGGGGGGTTGCTGGGGCAAAATCTAAAGATGATAAAGCGTGGGGGGTAAAATATTAAATATTGTAAATTGCACCCCATGCCTTTGTATTTTTATAATTAATAATAATAAAATGACTTCACTTGAAAATGGGGCAAAGTACAAAGATTGTTTAAGAATTTGTGTAGAAATAATGAAAGTTTTATTGTTTGTTGCTAAAGGTACTAATATTTTACAGGCAGAAGTTTGATGCGTTATATACCAGATAGACACCTTGTATGTTACGTCACTGGAAAAATTTATGTATGTTGGGAAATCAACTACATGCAAGTTTAGAAAATAAACTACTTCATTAAATTAAGCTAACCTACCTTAAACAGTTCCAAACAATAGGCTGTTAGTTTAACTGGAGAAAGCATCGATTTGGCATAAGCGTGGCATCATAAACGCACATTCTAAGGTTCTGCCTAGCGATGAATGAACCTCTGTACTCGAAACAATAAAATCCACCAAAACCCGGAAAATGGTTACTACAGATACTATTTTGTCGTAAAGCCTGGCTGCCAAGTATCTTTCTGTTTCATTTACTTAATAGTATATTATGATAAAATTTTACTTAATTTATTCCTGAAATTACATCAAATTAAGCTCTTCTATTGTATTTTAAACTGTGAATAATATTTATTATATTAATTACTATAAAGTATACCTAACACAGAAAAGAAATTTTGTCAAAATACTATTTTGTTTTTAGACAGCTACTAGTAAAGGCGCGACAATGTGACAACAGCGGATTTTTCGTAGAAGCGGACCTTCGGCTGCGCTTGACAGATGACATATTCAATATGTCGTTTTAGCCTAAATGTTTTTTGTTGCTTGGGTAATTTTTGTGACAATTGTAGAAATTTTAGTTTTGTGTAAGTATTTTCAATAAATTAAAATGGTAAGGCAGTGCCAAGTGTGTAAAGTGACGAATATGATTCCTGGATTATCATTTCACAAGTCAGTACAAACTATGCTTGTACCTTCTATCGTCAATATTAAACACAACATGTTGGGCGCAGCTCTCGATTGCGTTTATGAATGAAATGCTTTCTCTATCTATGATGTCAGCTCATTGGTTCCAAAGGTATTACGCATACCATGACTTTGGGGCTCACTCTCCTGTGAGCTCTAGCCATCCTAACTATTTTTTACATTTTGGGAAGTGAAATAAGTCCAAGAAATATTGTCCGGTTATTTCGGGACACCCTGTATATACTTTTTGAAGATTTTTTTATTAACTTAAATAGGAATACAAAAAATAATGCGATGAAACAAATGTCCGTAAAAAACTTAATGGGAACACGAACATAATCAAAACATAATCATCAGCATCCTCATCTTTTGCCGCGACGTACCAATAACAACACAATAAACATGGGAAAAGGAGTAAACAACAATGGCATAAAACGAGTAAAGTAATAATAGTTAACCTTATTCTCGAAATAAAAGGTATATCATAATCTCTTGAAGCGAAGCATGTCATGTCTGCAATGAAGCCTTAAAAATACTTTATGTTAATTCATAAAAAATATATGAGGATATAATTTTATGGTGGTTTTATGACTGGAGTACGATTTTTTAAAGTTTCTGTTTAGTTTAACCCAGCGATCTTGGTTTATGCCCTCTGAGGAAGAAGAGGCCCTAAATTTCTTTAAATTATTTTTATCTCTTTTTCAGCAATTATATCTACGAGGAGGATTTAAATCGTCCCTTTGTTCACTTCTGACATAGACTAAATTTATATTTATAAGGTCTTTCGAGGAGCAACTATCTATATCCTATCGGACAGTCGGGGTGCCTGAAAAGGTTTAGCTTCAAGCTGCTTTGACTCAAGGCTCACCTGGGAATCATCATCATCGACATCGAGTTAACCTAATGTGGGTGCCAGGATATGTAGGAGTGGAAGGTACGGACCGGAACCTTCTGCGACACAACTAGTGTAACTCATTTAAAAGATTTTTTTATCTTTGGACAGTCCACGAAGGCTGATGCCTACGTACTAACGTACCGTGGGTGTCTTAAGTGTAGTAAGAGGAAGTTTGTTTACACGGGTCTTAAATATATGGAGACTGGGAGGTAAAGGAAAAACTTCTGCGGATAGCAGGTTCCAAAGTCTGGACACTCTGGGAATAAAGGAAGAAAGAAAGCGGCAAGTTCGGGGTCTCTCTAGTTGAACTGTAAAAGAATACATAAAAGTTGCACTACGTGTTGCTCTGTTGGGAGCTGCCAGAGGGGAACTATACTGGCCAACCTATAGATAGTGATAGATCGCCTACAGTTCGACGGTAGGCAAGAGGAGGAAGCCTTTCTGTAAGCGTGGGATCTTTTATACGACGAACGGCTCTTCTTTGAATGAAGTTCAGAATGCTAAGTATTGTAGGAGACGCCACACAGTAGACCGAAGCAATGTAAATAGGTGGGCATTGGCGATTTTTAAAAATTATGATTTTTCCCGACCTATTTTATATTTTTTAAATATAAACATATTGTTGTTTTTAGAAAATACCTCAATATGGTTTTGGCTACCTACACGGTGGAAAAAAGTATGTGATTTCAATGGTAAAGTCTATATTGTTAAATATGACAAAATATTAACTATTTTTCGGTTCCCCAAAAAAAGGTGTTTTAGAAAACTCACAATTTACACTTTGCGGCATATTGAAACTAATATATCTGAGAATCCTTTAGTGTATAAATATTGTTTTTGTACTATCTCTTTTATCTGTAGTACGATATTTTTGTTATCGATGATTTTGTTTCTCAATTATTAAGTTTTTGTGTTTTAAAAAATGGCTTTAATTGGCTAAGCTAAAATTAGGCGTTTTGGTAAGATCAAACCTTACCTAAATAATGCCCATAAAGATTGGCTGCGACCACTTGCGACCCCTCGAAATAATCGCATATTACGCTTAGAGTGCATAGGACAGCTGAATTCAACGAGAAACCTTTCTAATTACAGAGATACAAAGAAATTTTACAAAAAAAAGTTACAAGATACGGGGTGGTGTATATTTTAAATGTATTTTTAGTTATACAGGGTGTCCCAATATGAAGGTACCGATATCAACTTTGAAATTTTCAATGCGACATCATGTAGTTTTATGCATTTTTGAGTTCTATGCAAAATTTTTAACAAAAAATCTTCTTTATTTTCAAGATATAAGATATCATGAGTGGGCCGTGATGTAATGTCGTTACCATAGGTACACAAACTAAATAAATTTGCAAGTCACGGTCATATTTTTCAGTTTGAGAGCTAAATATTTTTCACAAAATGCAAAACGGTGAAAATATTAACTTTGTTGTTAATGGAAGAAATACGTACGATATATCAAAAAGAAGTGAAATAGAGCAGTATATGGACCGACTCGACAGGCATTTTCGACCTGCACTGCGCCAACTGAGCAGGGAAGCATTATCAGCCTTAATACATGGACGTATTGGACAAAATAGGCAGGAAACAAAACAGCAAGTTATTAATTTCCTGCGTCTCATAAAAGAATCTGGGGAAGATGCTAACAAAAATGGTTTGCTAAGTCCTCCGGCCGCGGCATGCGGCATGGCATTAGCACCCAATCTATCGGGTGCTTCCTTGGACGTAGAAGAATAGTAATGAATATATTATGTGATAATTATTGATAATGTGTTGAAATTTTATTACATTTAATTAAAAAATGAATTCTATATATTGAGTGAAATAAATGTTCTTAAATGTTTTTTTTTATTTTTGAAGAATTAAACGAAATGAATTTTCAAAGGAACAAATTTTATTTTAAGTGTACAGTTTGGCGGTACGAAACGTAGAATTGAAATTCTGACAGTACTTCCTTAAAAAGGGGAAAAACTGCTACACAAAAGCATTTCTCGTTTTTTATAAGCTTTTGATATACAGTCAGAAAAAATAAAAAACTAAAATGTTAAATATCCTTTCTTTTGCGTATGTATCCAGAGGGTCTAAGAATAATATTAGTTTCTTATTTAAGTAAGCTTTAAAATAAACAAATTTGCCAAATTTAAGCTACACATTTGCTATACCTTACGATTTTTAAATCGTTACGGTAAACCTATCATATACAGCGTGTCCCACGCAGTTCTTGCCATATGGGAAAATTTTTTACTGACAGTCGAAACAAAATCATTTTGATGTGGAAAAGTTCTGCTTATTTAAAAACTAAAAAATCCTACGCAAAAAGTTTAAATAATACCAGCAGTATACAGAGTAGCGACAAAAACGTAAAATTTATCCAAGACTAAAGTACCCTTATTTTGCAATATTCAAAGAAAAGTTATTTAAAGGAATTATTTAGAATTAATTTTTATATCTAATTACGAAATCACAGCCACCTACGAAAAAAGGGTATTTTTTATTTTACATTAAAAAATTTTGTCAAAAATTAACAAAGGTAATTATCGGACCTGAAGGTAACTATGCCAATAATAACTGACATAAACACTGACATTATTTCTAGTCAGAAGTACAGTTATAAATTCAGTTTATCCATTTATCATTTTGATTTATTATGCCTCCAAAACTAACCACGGAACAGAAGATTGAAATTGAAACTACAAAACCTTTAGAGAAGCCGCTGAGATTTTCAATGAAAGGCATCCTGAAATATCTGTATCTCATCAAACTGTTGGACACATAATGGCAAAATTTAAAGGTAGTGGAAGTGTAGAAAACAGATTCAATAAAAAAATCAAGTTCAGGTCGAAGATGATGAAGATTTTGACTTGCAAATTATCCAAGCCGTTGTTGAAAATCTCAAGATTTCCTTGAGAAATATGGAAAAAGTACTTCCTGGAAATGAAAGACGCTCAGTCTGTAAATCTACTGCTGGAAGAGTTCTTAAAGCAAATCAGTTTCATCCCTATAAACCCATTTTTGTCCACACATTGCATCCTGGAGACTTTGATTTTCGGTTTGATTTTTCAGCTTGGTATCAAGGTATGCATGAAGACGACCCGTATCTTTATAGAAAAATATTTTTTTCTGACGAAGCTTGTTTTACGTCAAATGGAGTTGTTAGCTCCCAGAACTATCGATGGTGGAGTACAGCTAACCCGCGATTTGTTATCCAGTGTCGGGATCAGTTTTCTTTTAAGACAAATGTGTGGTGCGGAATTTTAAATAATCAACTGATAGGCCCATTTTTCTTCCGGGGTAATATAACGTCGGATGTTTACCTTCATTTTTTGGGAAATCAGTTGTCTGACTTATTAATGGCCACTGGATTACTTCCTTTGGGGATATTTAAAGGAAAAAGTGTATTCTCACCGACCATTTCAAAATATCGATAGCTTAGAAAGGATAATAACCCAGTGTGCTCGAGAAATCCCTCAAGTTGTTTTGAGAAAAGTTGTTTCAAAATTCTCCAAGTTAACAGAAAAATCCATGGAAAAAGAAGGTGGCTATATTAAAAATTGAATTATACTAATTTTCTTTTGTTATAAGTGATACATTAATTTGTTTTATATTAAAGCTTTTACTTTTTATTTCGTTCTGATTTACTGAAATACAAAAATATATATTTTTCGTAGGTGGCTGTGATTTCGTAATTAGATATAAAAATTAATTCTAAATAATTCCTTTAAATAACTTTTCTTTGAATATTGCAAAATAAGGGTACTTTAGTCTTGGATAAATTTTACGTTTTTGTCGCTACTCTGTATACTGCTGGTATTTTTAAACTTTTTGCGTAGGGATCTTTAGTTTTTAAATAAGCAGAACTTTTCTACATCAAAATGATTTTGTTTCGACTGTCAGTAAAAAATTTTCCCATATGGCAAGAACTGCTTGGGACACGCTGTATGTATATCTATCGGATGAGCATTGGCAGACTTTTTTTGCGACAGCAAACACTGTGTTTTCAAGGCATTAAACCAAACAAGATTTTTGGCGCCCCAACCCAAGATAAATTTGAGGTCTTATGAGAAAGACATCCGCATTAACCTACGCTTGGTTTCCAAATCAGGCTTATTGACTGGCTTGAGAAATTGAATGTTAGAGTGGAGGGTACTATCGTCAGCAAAACTATGAATGGGATTGATTGTGGAAGAGCCCTGGGGCACCCCAGTATTAAACTGGTAGAAGCTGGAAGGATGATCACGTCATTGTCAGTGTTGTTCAATTATTTTAGTAGGCAACCTGACAAAATCTGACATTTTGTTCAGCATTCAAAGCCGTTGTTAAATTGTTAAAAGTTAACATCGGTTTAGAATTTTTAACAAAATGTCAGATTTTGACTGGTTGCCTACTAAAATCATTGAATAACACTGACGTTTTCTTAAACATTCTAAACCGTTGTTAACTTTTAACAATTGCTAAGTCCATTGCTAAATTTAACAACGCGATCATCACCGCCGTAACGGCCAGATACTCAAGATTGGATTTAATGATTTTTTCCCTTTTCTTTGCAGACAACAGAAAGAAGAGATATGGGATCCAAAAAGATCTTTCTAAATCGAAATGGGAGTAGGGCTATGTTTAAAACAATACAATATCCATAGGGTCGATCAGATGTAGGTTTCCTCTGATCCATAACCTTTAGTCATAAATTTCGGTCAGTAGTTTATGCCCAAAAAAAATCAAACCTTATCAGGATTTGATCTAATGCAGAGCTGTCAAAGTACTCTTAAATAGTACTTCAAGTACAAGTACCAAGTTTTTGATTTTTTAAAAATTACTTCAAGTACAAGTACCAAGCATTCATTAAAATGTATTTGCATTTTCAAGTAAATTAAAAAAGTACTTGAAGTACCACCCAAGTATTTTACTTGAAGTAAATCCAAGTACTTGAAGTAAACCAAAGTACTTGAAGTAAAACAAAGTACTTGAAGTAAAACAAAGTACTTTAAAACCCCAAAGTACGAAGTAATTAAAAGTACCTCAAGTAAAAAACAAATTATTTGAGTAGTATTTTTTGTAAGGAAGTTAGAGGGTTTATTCCCAAAACGGGGTTTTCAACAACTGCTAAAGCTTTAGGGCTGAGCGCTACGTCATTGGAAAGTAGGCTAGTCGGTAAAAACTATAGTTAGGAAAACAAGTAGGGTTGCTAAGTGTCCTGTTTTAAGTCGGGATCTTATGCATCCGATGTCCGAAATAATGTAAAATTTCGTATGTAAATTTATGGCAACAGGCCTACAATGCCGTACTCGGGTGAGCGCTTGGGCCTTAAACTATTATAGGAAATATTGGTTTTTCCCAAAATGGGTTTTTCCCTGTGGTTGCCTACAGCAGGTTGGCACCCAAAACCGATTCTTGGGAAATATTTTAATTTCCCATCAACACAAAATCAAGTCAGAACAACCTAACTTCAATTTTGATGTTGTTCCATTTTATTAGTGAAAATTTTGTTTAAGTTGCCTATTAAAATACACGGGTTTTCGTTCAAATAAAGGTAATAATAACTGAATTCACAATACGAAATAGTTGGGGAACCGCTCCATCAAACGTCAAATTGCACCAATAGAATGTTCTTGAACTGTCACGTTTTTGACATTCTTGGGAGTGATTTGGAAACTGTTTCGTATCCTGAATGCGTTCGATAATAAAATTGTCATAAAAAATGGCTGTTAGCAATCATTATTAAATATAACAAATTGGGTATCAAAATAAAAGATTTTACACTTGTTACATTTGTCTTGCTGTTGGATCCAATTCAAATGAGCGCTATAATGCAATACAATAGAAACAGCAGCGGTTGCGTGTATTTCTTGTTTTAACTTGTTTGTACGATTATCTAAGGCGTGTAAATTCAAGTACTTGGTTGATTTTTTACTTCGAGTACTTTTTATTTACTTGAAGTAATTTCTTTACTTAAAGAACTTTTTTTTACTTGAAGTACTTCTTTTTACTTCAAGTACATTATAATACTTCAAGTAATTTACTTGGTCATATCAAGTAAAAATCCAAGTATCTTTATAAAAACTAATCAAGTACAAGTACAAGTACCTCCTGATAAAAAGTACTTAAGTAAAATACTTGAAGTACAAAAGTACTTCAAGTAAAATTTTACTTGAAGTACTTCAAGTTTTGACAGCTCTGAATCTAATGATAATAAAACATATGATACTTTTTGACTTTCAACTTCCAAATACTTCTTTCTTTGTAGACTTTTCTCTACTTTTGTTATTCATTATTTACTCCATTTCGCAAAAAAAGTAAAGAGAAAAGCTTAAAACAACAACTGCAACCTATAAAAAATTACCAATCGAACATATCATTACAGTTTGTATCCAAGTCCTGTCCCCACCATTTTAGGGTCCTATTTTTTATAAAGTTGGTGACAGTAAATCCGTTGAATATAAAACGAAATTAAAGTGAAAACGATGATTTTGCTGGCACCGCCATGGAAAAAAATTACCGGCCCCTAATTTGTTTTGTACTCGGTTTTGTACTTACTTTTGGTTTCCTTATTGTTGATTAATTTAGGATGTATATGAAATATATTATTTTATAAGTTATGAAATTATCGTTTTTAGGTTCTAAAAATAAAGTTTCGGCTCATATCTAGATCCTCCCACCCCTAAAAAAGCGTTTTAAAAATATGACTCGTTTCAAATTCTAGAGACTTTTGCTTTTATGCAATTTATTTAAAATGCAAAATTTTGTTTGTTTTTGACAATGTTTTTATATTTTCCTAAAATATGGCCACTTACGTTTTTTAAATTTGTCTAGACGGCTCGAGAAAGCAAAATACTACTAAATCATATTGACTAACTTTCACATAGCGAAAGTTTGCATAATATTAATATGAAATTTTGTCTAAAAAATCAGAAAAAAGAAATTTGAAGATGTTTAAACAAAACAACTCAAAAAATATCCAGACAAAATGTACTTAAATTGTTGGTAAACGTATTTTTGAATATTTAAATCGACTGCAAGTTAAGTCTGAGTTCGGGATTCTCTAAAACTTTTATATTTTCTTTGATTTGTGGCTTCGTTTTAAAGTTTTAACATCTTTTAACGATTTCGATTTAAATTTTTACAGAAGTGCTTTATCGGCATTTAAATTCGAATAATAAAAATATTGCTTTATTGTCATATACAGGGTGTCCCAAAAGTAATGGGACACAGAGCAACAGCAGATTCCCTAGGTCGAAATAATGCAATTAACGTAAACTTGCCTTATCCCAAAGTTGATAATAACTAAGATACAGGGTGTCAAACTTTTAATTTTGTTTTCGTTTTTTCATAATAATTTCTTAACTATACAGTGTGTCCCAAATTGGTGGGGAATGTATGGGGATCTTGGAAACCACGATAGATAGAAAATCGGTTAAATAGGAAAATTTTGGAAAATTATGTTAGTAAGCTAATCCCGTTTACTACATGGTTTTATCTATTCAGGTTTTTAGAAATTTTGAAAAAACCTAAAACATGCATTTTCGAAAATCGGCTAATTTTTTATAAATGAAAATTTTTTAAATCCGTAAAAACTTCTTCAAAGCAACTTTTTTTGTAGAATATGACCAAGTAGCCAATTTTTATTTTCTACGTTTCGGGTTTTTAGAATCATCATCAACTTTATTTTTTCATATGGACGCCATATTGGATTTTTACGCAGCCAAATAGTGCTTTTTATTCTGATTTCAACAATGTATAACATGTTATAATTTAAGAGTTTATAACCTTATTTATTTCAAAAAATAAATATTTTCTCAGTTGGCCTTGATTCCGGCAAACGTCATTTTTTTTTGTAAACAATAAAATATTAGTAATTGGCAAAATAGAAAAGCTGAACAGATAATTTACAGAAATGGGTTTCGCGAACATAGCTATAACGTTAATACGTGTTACAAAATAAAGTAATAGAGCCCATATGAAAAAGTAAAGTTGATGAATCATCATCAACTTTACTTTTTCTTATGGTGCTTTTTATTCTTATTTCAACAATGTATAACATGTTGTAGTTTAGGAGTTTATAACCTCATCCACTTCAAAAACCAAATATTTTCTCAGTTTGCCTTAATTCTGGCGAATGTCATCTAGCGTCATTATCAAGTTAGCTCGGCTCCGTTATTAAAGTTTTTTCAATTTTGTAAAATGGTTAATTATTTAAAGAAAAACTTGATATTTTTTAACGTTATTTCCAAATCAATAGAAATGTTAATATAGCTGCGCAAACGTTTTTGACAATTCCTGAAAGGCAGCATCCTAAACCAACATACTTTCAAAAACTGGTTACAAATTTGCTTAAATTCGGAAGTTTTAAAAACCACGACCTAAGAAGTACGTTGAAGAAAATCGACGAGATGCTGCAGTTAACCAACATCTTCAGCCAGGGATGTTGATAGAGAATTCCACATACCTAAGTCAACCATTCATAGGGTAGTTAGGACTATTTAAAAAAAATATCGTTAATATGTTGAGAAATATGGACAACGGCAAATGCTGGCTATTTGGTTTTTTACCAGTGCCATAAAACGCAACCACACACACACACACACACACACATTTTGAATTTTAGGTCGTTATTTTACATCTTCATTTTAGTAGGAATATTAGTTTAGCTACTTTTCATTGCTTTTGTTTTCACTTGTTTCAATTAACTTATTACGTGTAGTTTTGTTGTAACACGGTATTAACGTTATAGCTATGTTCGCGAAAGCCATTTCTGTAAACTATCTGTTCAGCTTATCTATTTTGACAATTACTAATATTTTATTGTTTACAAAAAAAATGACTTTTGCCGGAATCAAGGTCAACTGAGAAAATATTTGTTTTTTGAAATACATGAGGTTATAAACTTTTAAATTATAACATGTTATACAATGTTGAAATCCGAATAAAAAGCACTATTTGGCTGCGAAAAAATCCAATATTGCGTCCATATGAAAAAATAAAGTTGATGATGATTCTAAAAACCGAAACGTAGAAAATAAAAATTGACAACTCGGTCATATTCTACGAAAAAAGTTGCTTTGAAGAAGTTTTTACAGATTTGAAAAATTTTCACTCATAAAAAAGATATGGCCGATTTTCGAAAATGCATGTTTCAGGTTTTTTCAAAATTTATCAAAAACCTGAATACATAAAACCAAACGGGATTAGCTTACTAACATAATTTTCCAAAACTTTCCCATTTAACCGATTTTCTATCTATCGTGGTTTCCAAGATCCCCATACATTCCCCACCAATTTGGGACACACGGTATGACATAGCGATACAAAATTGGGAATTTGGGGGTTCTTTAAGGCGATAAATTCAGATTATTTTCAACTTTGGGATAACGCAAGTTTACGTTAATTGCATTATTTCGACCTAAGGAATCTGCTGTTGCTCTGTGTCTTATTACTTCTGGGACACCCTGTATAAGATTAAACATCTTTGACAAAGCAGAATAAAACTACTATAATAACAAAACATATTAAAAAAGTATATAATAGAAAGGCAATATAATGGTTCTTTCTATGCAACATGGTTATTTTCCTAACAAGTGCGGAAGGTTATACTTTTCGGCACGCGGCTGCCGTTACACGAACGACGCGCAGCGGAGTTCGGGTAAGCAGCCAAGAGTGTTAGGAACAATATTTTTTTACAAGCAAGAGGAAAAGCCAACATAATTTTAAAGATTTATGATTAAAATATTTTTTATACACTAATTATTATTATTAACATTTATAGTAAACGTGCAATTGTTTGCGTTTTGCAAATTTATGGATGACGCGAGTTGCTTTTCTGTAGAAAACGTTGACGGCGACGGCGTTGGGTTCTTGATGAGCCAATCTTTTGCAACTATGGAAATAGTTTCTTGAACCGAGAGGTTTAGTACATTGGAAGATGGCATTGACGGTTGTTTCTGGGTAGTGGAAGGTGTTTCGGTAAAATTGAGTATTTTGTTTGAAATATCCTTTCTGAAATTTGTTGAATTTTTAAGGTATCCTTCAGCGACTAATGTAGACTTCCAGCCTCCAAGACGTTTAATATTGGATATTTGTTCTCCGGAATTTGCAAAAAATGTTGCAGAGGATCGGCAAAGCTATGCCTAGTATACAATTCCGGGTTAGGAAGTTTGAGATAGGCCGCTATTTTCGATGGCATTTTTCCGAAGGTAATAATGCCGATACATTGTACTGTACACACTCCGTTTTTATAGTTCACAAAAAATCGCCTATGTGGTGTTGTCGGCTTTCCTAAACTGGCTAACTTTCTAGGTAGATTCAAAAATTTTTCATTTTCGTCATCTCTAGAAATGACAAAGCTTCTAGAGCTGTGATTTTTTGAGTCTGGGATGTGTATCAATACTAAATTTCCTTGGTCTTCAGTATGGTCCTGACATATTTTTGTTAACTCCTCTCTACGACAAGCACCCGCTTAGCCAAAAATCGTAGCCACTTTTATATGTAAATAAGTATCATCTGGCGCTTCATCCATGAATTTCGATATATCTTCTTTTAAAAAGACTTTAGCCTTTTTGGGTCTAAAACCAACTCTTTTTTTTTAAGGTAAGCCGACACTTTAAAAAACTTGTTTAAATCTATGTTCTTTCGTAACTTAATAATACCTTTTAGCATAGAGTATCTAGACCATAATGTATTGGGTTTACATGTTTTTGATAAATAAGAGAAATAGGCCAGAAAAATATCTGCTTTAAAAGCAGCACCCTTACTTTGACACCAGCTCTCAAACATAACAAATTCTTTTTTATACCTGTGACGGGATTTCATGGGCAGGAGATGTATAGTGGTAAATCGTCGTCAGAATCCATTGAAAATGTTTATCCAATTTGGTTGAAAAATGCGTGACAGAAAATTAATTTTTGATAGATGCATAAACAATTAGTTGGTTGCTATGGATTCTTTGATAATTTATATGGAGTTATTGAAAACATGTACTTACATTTGGTAAATTAGAATTATTTTATTTTATTTAATAAATGTTATAAAAATACTGCAAAATTACAGCAGAATTCAGTTTCTTCAAATATATAACTATTACTAGATGAAAAGCCTGTCTCTGCCAGGCGAGAGACAATATTAAGTAGCCTCTGTCTCCGTAAGGCTTCCGTACGGCTCCTATTTTTGTCCCGGGGCGAAAGTCAAAATACGGGGTTCGTTAGGTTCTAGCCACTGCTAAAGACTACCACTGTGCCAAATTTCATGATTTTAGCTCAAGTCAG
>JAHBCN010011444.1:0-28945 GCA_019359885.1 Listronotus oregonensis | reverse complement strand
ATAAAAAAATTTTAGCCAAAAATATTTTAAAAAAAAATATTACAAAAAAAATTTTAAATTACCTTGATAAAAAACCGCTTAAAAAAAAAAGTTTCTATAAATTTCTTTAAAAAAAATTTTTCCCATAATACTAATTTTTTTAAAAAAGTAATTTTTTAAAAGCATCTAATAAATTTAATAAAATACTATAACAATTAAAACTTTTTTTTTTTTATTTTTCGTATCAAAAATTTTTTTAAACGAGTTATATGATTTAATATTTTTTACCCAAACCAAAATAAACAAAATCTTCATTTTATTTTTTTAATAACAAAAATGGTTAAAAAGTAATGCAGTTTTATAATATTTTATTTAAATCAAAGTTTTTTAATTAATATATAAATTTTAATAGCAAAAAGTTTAAAAATATGTACTAACCTTTAAAAATAACAATTTTTTTTGGTTAATGTCTTTAAAAAAAGAAATAAAAAAAATTTATTCATTTTTAAAACCCCTTTTAGATACGTGTTTGGAAAAAAATTTTTGTATTGAGCCCCGCCCCCAATAAAAGGAAAAAGAAAAGCCATTATTTCGTTTTTTTTTTAAAAAACCCACTTTATTCCCCCTTGGATTGAAAAAAAAATTCTTTTCAAACCTTTTACCGTTTTTTTTTTTATACTAACTGCCCTGCAGCCTATTAAGTTTTTAAAATTTTCCCCAAAAACAGATTTAACCTTTTTAATTTCCAATTTAACCAAAAAGATTGTTTTGTAAAATAACAAAATTTTTTTTTGTTTTTATTTTACCCACAAAAAAAAACGGGGGCCTGGGGGTTTTTGGTATATAACCTTTTTGTCAAAATTTTAAAAATTTTTTATTTTGCATTAAAGTAAAATTTTATTTTTAAAAATAACGAAAAGTTTTTTTTTGAAAAAGATAACAAGAAGATTTATTTTGACAACGTCAAAAAGTTTTAAAAGTGTCACTTTAAATGTAAAATTGAAAAAAAAAAAGAGTCTAGATTTCAAAAAATTAAAAAAAATTAAAATCACCCTTTGCGAAACTAGGTTCGGTCGTTCAGCAGAAATCGCGTTAAAAAAAATAGTGTTTTCCAACGGTTTCACAAATAACTATTTTTGGGACTAAAAATTTTTTCCGGTAAACAAAATTTATTTTGTTTCCAATAGACAAAAATTTTTAGTAGATAAAAGTAGGTTAAAATAACTTATTATTTTTTAAAAATAAAATTTACAGTACAATAAATAAATATTTCAAAACACCGATATGTACTGCAAAAATACAGAGGAAAAGACAACCAATATTAATACATATTAATTAATAAAATGAAGCTTTCCCAATATTTGGGAAACCCTTTTTTCTTAAAATATAAAAAAATAAATTCTTATTTCAACTTTTTTGCATAGTACAAGACCAGTTTATAACTATGAAAAAGTAAGTTTATTGGTACAGGTCCTAAAGAATTTTTAAATTTAATGAAAACCCATTTAAAGGTTAGACTAATGTTTTAAATGCCCTGGAATAAAAAAAGGGCCCACACATTAAAAAATAATTTCCCCTGAAAGCTTTTTTAAATTAAATTTATCTGTAAAAAATTCTACATTTTTAAGCACTAAAAAGAACAAGATTTTCCTTTTTTTAAAATGTTACAGTAAAAGAGATATGAAAAGCTATTTATTACAAGGGGTTAGGGGCAAACCCGAAGGTCGAAATAGCCCGGGCCGGGGCGGGGAAAATTTTACCCGATGGGGTTAAAATCCAGAAAAACCGTGTCTAAAAAGTTTATTTTTTACCAAAGGTTTTTTAATAAATTCTTTTTTATTCCAAAAAAAAAGTTTCACCTGCCCGTATACGGTAAAAAAGACTTTTAAAAGTTTGATTTTATGTTTCCAGATAGGGCTTTTTTTTTTTAACGATTTGCTCAAAATGGAAAAAAATTTAAAAAAAAAAAAAAATTTAAAAAGACCGAAAATTTTTCCGTTAAACAAAAATTTCGGGGGTAAAAATTTTGGAGGGAAAAATGCAAAATTCTTCAAAAAAAAAACGTTTTTTGGGTTTTTCCAAACAAAAATTTTTATTTTATTTTAATAATATGAACAAATTTTTTATTTTTTAAAAAAACATCCAATTTTAAATTTCCCCCAAGGTTTGTTTAGGTCTATAAAAAATAGACATTTGCAAACCATCGTTCATATCTTTTTTAAAAAACGAAAAGGGTACGTCCCCCAAAATTAAAGTTTTTTAAAGGGGAAAAAATATTAAATTTATTAAGAAGGCTCCCGATGATATCTACTTGGTACACAAAGTCATATTGGTAATGGGTTTTTTTGGAGGTTTAAGACGAGATGAGTTGGTCAAAATGACCATGATGACTGAAGATAAGGAACAGTCTTGTTAAAAGGTACAGAAACTAAAACCAATTTAAAAAAGTTTCATTTGAAAGATTTAGGCGCTTTAAATTTAATAAAAAAGTACACAACATTAAGACCAGCTGGAATAAAGGGCGAAATTCTTTCTTACCTATAAAAGGGTCGATGTACAGTACAACCCATTGGAAAAAATACCATAGGAAGCGTCCCAACATTGATCGCAAAATTTTAAAACTGGTAATGCGAAGCTTCACGCCACTTTTTTGCGTGCACGTCAACTTACTTGTTGAGGCAGGTGCTTCTTTGAAACGCAAAAACAACATGGGAAATTAAAATCTTCAGAAACTGAAGGAAAAATATAGAAGAAAGGATTTCATCCAAAACAAAGTACCAAAAATGATTGAATTCAGTTAATTCCGAGGTTAATTCCGTATCGACTATTGAAAATTCTTTAAAGGAAATGTTCTTCTATCAAAATAGGTTAGTGCTACCGCTGCTACCATCACAAAAAACACCGACCATTCTATAGTGGGATCCTCATTTTCCAGGACATTTCAAAATTGTAATTTTTATTTTGGAAATAAAGTTTAGTTTTAAGTATTGTTTAAAGAAAAATTATTTTTGTATAAACTTGATCTTTATTGTGAGAGAAATAAATTGATAAGCAATAAATTTCCATATTAGGCATTAGGCATTATAAGCGGGCATTATCATAATGCCCATGCATTGGGATAACGGCTAGTGTACATACAGCGTTTATTATTGTGTCAATATGCTATAACATATTCTTTTAATATTATAGATCAATAATAGATAGGTAAAACATAAAATTTAAAAGGAAATATCACTGTTATTTTAAAAACCATAAAAATTAAATAAATTATCTTTTATCAGTAAATAAAAAAAATTTCCCGGAATATCGTATTTTTGCCATCATATTAAATCTATGTTAAGTACTTTCGCAGTAAATAAGAATATGTGAATGTTAAACATTTTTTAAATATTTTGAGAGTGGTTTACCGCCTTGGAGGGATAATATTTAACCGAAATTTATTGAAATGACTGAAAGTTTTATGGGAAAAAAATTAGCCTTTTTTTTTTTTTTTGGAAATTTTGTATTAATTTTCTTAATAGGGGTGATTTAACCATTAATAGGGTTTTTTCTTTTTATTAAAACTAACAAGACATAATTTTTTTATAGTTTTCATGACTCGAGAATACATGTGTGTGTTTTTTTATTTTTGGGGTTAATTTCACTCCTTTGGAGGGACACGTATTTAACCCTCCCGAATTTTCCTTGATCAGCAAAGTACTTAGTTTTGCTTTGCTAAGATATATAGGCTGAAAAAAATTGTAATTTATAAAAATTTTCGAAAAAGCAGAGGTAATGATCGTATTAGTTTTTAGTGCCGAGTAATTTGATACTTGTACGTTCTTTTTATCTTTTTCCCTGATCGCTATAACATGCTAGGTAAATAAATTTATAATGTTGGTATTAAATTACATCATAAAAAGGTATTAGAAGGTTTGCTGGTGTAATTTAGCAGCTGCCTAGTAAAATCGTTTATCTTTTAGCCAGTTTAAAAACCTAATAATTGTACGATTACCCTATGCCCATAGAATGTTTAAAAAATTTTGACAAATATTATCCAATATAATTTTTCCCAGCATTATTTTTTATTAAATTTTCTATTAATATTTTTAACTAAAAACAGCAGCTTTTTTGCGCTTACTTTTTGTTTGACCCTATAAAATAAAATTTAAATTATTTAAAATCTAAAAAATATATATTTATTTAATTTTTATTTTCAAACTTTATTAATTTCGTACTTTTTTGATTATCCAACTTTTTTTCTTGTCTACGTAGCAAAGTTAAAAGACTTCAAATACTGCACTTTCTCTAGAACTTGACACTTAACACTTCTAACACTATTAAATTAGCTTTTGCCTATATAGTGGAAGTATGTTACCTTTTAAGAAAATTGACGCTGCTTTTAACACACACGGTCCTTTATAGATTTTACTGGTTCGTGAGCAAAAAAAGCCCTAAAAGGTTCTTCTATTACTTTTTGGAGAATAATTGACTTTATGTAACATACAACATTATTGTTTGCTACACATAATTAGTGAATGGCAATTCTCTAAAGTTATGGATTTCTCTTTGCTGCCTTATTAAAATTGAAACTATTGTCAGTGTAAGGTATATAACAATAACATAAATAGTTGTGGCACCAATATTGAATTTTTTTATGTTTACAACTTTATGAAAGGTTTTACATACGTCACTTATCATTTTTTAAAATAAATGCAAAAACTATAAAATATAGATTTAGATGTGTAAAATGTATAAATATAACTTAAATAAAAATACAACACAAAAACTGTCCTCAATACTAGTTATTAAAGTAACAACTAACATTTAAAAAGATTTGTTAATGTTTAAAACAATATAAATTTTTAAATTTGTACATGGAATTAAAACATAATGATATTTATATATTTTTTTAAAATATATAAATATCATTATATTTTAATTCTATGTAAAAATTTAAAAATTTATATTGTTTTAAACATTTTTTAATAAATTAATTATTGCAAATAAGTTAATTATAGTGGTATTAAATCGTATAATAAAAAGGTATTATAAAGTTCGCTGATAGTCTTAAAGCAGTCTATTAAAATTGTCCACTTTTAAGTAAGTTTAGAACAAAATAATTGTATGATCACCTTATGCTTATAGAAATTCCGGAGAAGTTCCTGAAATATCATTGTTTTCCTAGTAGCTCCCATTAGAGCAACATAAAATGGTAAAACTAAGGATCTTTAATGGTCTTTTTTTCTCCTGTAAATCTCCAAATTTTAACTCCCATAATAGGCTGCCTTCTACTTTACTCAGGAGTCACCTCGATTCATTAGTACTTGGGATTTAATTTTTCGTAGACTGTTTTAAGGTAAATTAATAATGTATAATTAAATACATATAGTTTTTACGAGTCTTTTATAATAAACAGAAAGTGATTTAAGTCTAAACTGTATAAGGGTATAAAAATCTACAATATACAAGTCATTATCACTGACATAAAAAATGTTAAATTTTTGTTTCAAGAATCTTTTATTATTTACATAATATTTTAAATATGAGGTTAAATAATACTTAACAACTGACCCATTTTTACCTAACAGTAAAAACACTTAAAAGTTTCTACACATAAAGATGTGTACGATACTGGAACAAAGAAAAACATTAATTAGAATATGCCATAATAAAGCTTTAGCCTATAGCGCACTAGTCCTGGCTAAAATTTGAAAAACTGTTTACAGGGTGACTAAACGAAAACAATAAAGGTCCTTTTTAAGTCATTTTCATCTTCTTTGAAAAACGCTAGGTCCCATTTGCCTTTTTTCGAGGGAGAAAATGTTTAAGACTATACAGCAACTTCTATCCGCAACCCCTTGGTTAGGGCGAATTTCGCCCCTCAAATATTAAATGGAAAGGGAGGTCAAGTTGCATCTTGCTTAAATAATTTTTAAATTATTTTAAAGTACATGCCTACATTTAGCGGTTCTAATTCAGTGGTTTTCGAAGTATAGAGTGTCCAAAGTAAAGCAAAATATCCAACTTTTTGATTCTTAAAATTATTTTTAAATATCAACTATCGGAACCGTGTACTTTTATTTTAAAAGAAAATTATACTTTTGCTTTGCCACGGACATACTTTCTTTAGCTTATTAGGTCCAGTAACTTTCAATATACAGGGTGGTTTTACTGAATTTAAAATTCTAGATTGATAAACTGATAAACTTTCATTTACAAAAGTAAAAGTTAGGGTAAATAATCTACTCCTGTTACTACACTAAATCATGACTATCAATTAAAAATATGTTGAAAATCGTTGCCGTTAGCTTACATGCAGTAATTAAGATTTTATTTATCAAATAAAAATACAAATACACAAATCTTTTTCGCACATTTCTGAGCATGTTAGGAGTTATTTATTTAAATTCAAAATTCATGCATTTGCGCAACTTTTTCAGTGACTCTAGATGATAGGCATACACTTTAGGTTTAATGTGACCTCACAAAAAATTATCAGTGGTAAAACATCTGGCGATCAAGGAGGCAATAACTTTTTTCTTCGTTAATAATAGTTTGGCTTAAAGATACAGCTACCTATAATTTAGCCTCTAGTAAATTAATTATAAGGACATAATTTCTCCTGGTTAAGACAGGTTTATTAAAACCCTTACGTCAAATGCCAATTTAATAAATTAAAAAAAAAATGATATTTATATTTGGATAGGCCCCAATATATCAAAAACCGCTGCACCAAATTAGCCAATCAGATTGATTGATTAAATATGCCTATAAAAAGAAAAAAGACCTTTAAAACAAGGTGCCAATTGGCCCCTCTTTTCTTCTTAGATTTTAGTTGTGAAACGCACCCTTGTTAAGGCATTGCAGTTTGAGATCATGTCTTTGCTTGTCTTCGGCCATTTTGTATTTTAAAAACCACTTAATCAAAATAGCTTATTGTAAGTATGTACATAAAGATCAAAAGAGCTTTTAAGCAAGGTACATCTTGCCCCCCTTTTCATTTAAGATTTCAGAGTTGGAATTCCCCTGGGCAAAGGGTCGCCGATGGGGACTGCTGCATATGACTCAAAAGTTTTCTCCTTGAAAAAAAAAATGAAAATCACTCAAAAAGAACCTTCGCTCCTTCTTGTTTAGCCACCCTGTACTTAAAAGTGTAAGTTGGATGCACCTGCCTAATATTGGCTAGTTAGATGTAGTTTTGGACATCAAAGAATACCCATCATTTTGCATTAATATTTAAAAAAAAACTACTAACATTAGGTAATAATTATTTAATTTTTAAGTGAAAAAAAAACAATAAAAAATTGTTTAAAATTTAATTTTGTTTTAGTCTTCTTGCAGTTTTGACAATTTTTGCTAATAGATTTTATACAAACTGACAATATTTTTATAGATTTAATAATTAAATAAAAGTGATGCGTTATTATTAAAAAATGATAAAAAATTCAATATTTTTACATTATAATTTAAACACCGATGAAGTATCATCTTTGAGCTTTTGTAATACATTATTTATATTGTGTACCTAAAGCATCATAATTAATATATTAAGGTTTAATATTCTCCTAATACTTTCATCTCGTAAACCGTTACGATCTTCAGAGCTACTAAAACCGCTTGAGAGAGTATCTTGAAGGAAACAGCTTGTATCTTAATATGACTCGTTGCACTTCCATTAGGTGACTCCGCAATCAAAATCAATTATTGCCTATAAATATACAAAACATCTTATAAAAACCTGTAACAGAAGAGATTTTGAAATTTAGTTTTAATTTTAAGAAAGTCTTTAAATTACATGTTAAATCTGTTGTTAGTTGGATTTTTAATTATATAAGTTTATTGTAAAGAAAATGCCAAAACAAAACGTATTTTTTTAAAAATTGAAGTCATTAAACTAAGGTATTAAATTATTGTTTATTTTTAAATATTTGTATAAGAAAAAAAGGTATACCAACAAATTATATAATATATCTAATGACATCCGATTTATCCACAATGAGAACCATTTATATTGCCAACACGTTTTGGTGATAAATAGGGACTTATTAATGAAAGAAAAGTCAGTAAATTTCCCAAAGCTAAAGCAATATATCTTCATTATAGAAAATTTAGAAAATTTCAGAGCGTATTACATGCCGGAGTATAGCAACTTATCATCGTGTCGTTATCTATGATGAGGGGATTTAATAAAACTTTTATTGGAAAAATAAAAAGATTGGAAAAGGTGGACCGAAATTATTGCTTATAGTAATAATAAAGAAATATGTTTTTACTTTTTAGGATTTAACTGGTCTATTTAATACAGTTTAAGCATTTAGCAAACACAAATAGGTATTGCTTTACGAGAATATAGTTACAAAGGTACTTTCTTAACTCACATTTAACAAGGTGTTTAAATTGTTTTTTTATCAGGTGTACAAATTATTTAAATCCACAAAAAAAAATTATAAGTAAATTAATAACTATTTGAGTAGATTTTTTTACGAAAACACTTTACAGATTTTTTGTTAAATATAACAATCTTTAAACTATTTCAAAAATAAATCATAAACTCATCAATAATGGAAAAAAAATAATCAACTATAAATATTTAGTACAAAAAATCTAGTAAGGGGCCTCTTGCATAAACTTTATTTTAATTTAAAATTAGAATGAATATTTTCCTTTGCCAACTTAAAAACAGTCTTCTAAATAGTTAAGTTTATAGTACCCTTTTATGAAACAACTGGAGTAATGGGATGAGGGCAGAACAAAATCACATTGTATAGGTATTCCATCATTGACTGGATTGCAACTTTATCAAAACTTAAAAAGTGCATCCCAAGATCATATGAACCTAAGATTTTAACATCAAAAAGCACTAAAATATATTATGAGGCAAAAAGGCCGGAAGACTGTTTATCTCTAGACACTCATATGCATCAGATTTTGCAATATTGAGGATCTTCAAGTTAATGATATTCACAAAAATCATACAAATTTTGAACAACAAAATATATAATTCAATTTTTTCTTATAAAAAACTTACACTATTCAGAAAGAATGGATTGAAAAATTTAAAAAAATTAAAAAAATTCGGTTATTTATGTATAAACATTTTTAGGTTCGCAGTTCGGGATCTGGCTTATAGTTTTACAATCGTATACCCAGAGCTAGGGCACCTATCAATAATTTATTAAAATATATTTATAAAATTCAAATAAATAAATAAAAACAAATAAATACTTTTGAAGAACAAGGTAAGCTGACATTATGTGTGGGCAAAGCCCCCGTCCTCTATGTATTACGTCAAATAAAAAAGTCAACATCAGTTTGGATTAACAAATTCGAAAACCTACAGTTCAACATTAAAATGAAATAATCGATATTATGATACCAATACTCTATGAGGTCTTAGGGCCGCTAAACAAATTCTATTCAATTTTAAAAATAGTGCTCGATATTATGAGGAAAAGAACCACACTAGGCAATAAAATTCCAAAAATAAGTTTTTTAGTTTTAAACAATTTTAACAGCTGTCAATAGGGACATCTCTAAAGTTGGTTTATAATAATATGATAGTTGTTTTACAAAACTTTTCCCAAAGCACCTCATTAAGTAAATTTAAAAGACAAACTTTCTTGACGAATATCTGTCGTATGTGGTATTTGGCATACTGTAAAGGATGTGGACTATTACATAGGTTAACCAAGACAATATACGTTTGCATCAAAATATGAATGACTTTGGAAACTCATTAAAGCATTATTGAACAAGCTTTCACCATCACTTAACAGGGCATGAGTTCGATTTTACAACGTAATACTTTTAAAGAGAACACAAATATTATTTAAAGCAAATAAGGTGAAATGATATATATTAAATTGAACAATTGAATAAATTTTGGTAGGATCTGATACCATGATTTGGGTGTTTCTGGTATTAAACGATGAAATAAATATAGAGCATTGTTTATAAAGCAGTTAAGAGAACATCTACATGATTAAAATATTTGTTGATTCTGGTTTTTTTTTTTGTACTTCTTTATTAATGTGGCATATACATAAATGTTAGTGGATGCAACATGCAACTGAAACTTTATGAGGTGCCTTGGTCAAATTTTTGTAAACAACTCGAATCTTTATTATAAACCAACTTTAGAGTAGTTCCCATTGACAGCGTCTAATATTGTTTTAATAAAAAACTTATTTTTGACAAGTCAAAAAGTAGTGTACTTTTTCCTCATACATTATGGAACTTTCTTTATTTTTCAGCATTGAATATTGTTTGTTTAACGGACAAGGACCTCAGAGTATTGGTAGGGTATCTGTTATTATTAATTTTAATGTTGTACCTGGTGGTTTTTTAATTTTTAAATCTTTATGTGATGTCGATGCGTTGACGTTATGGGCATAAGGACGACAGCTTTGCCCTGTCGCATGGTTCGTTCAGCCTACCAATTGTTCTTAAAGTATCATTTATCAGTTTATTTTTTATTTTATGCTTTCATATATTTTTAAGAAAATTATTTATAGCCCTAGCTCACCTGAGTGGATTTGTAAGTCCCATTTCCAGAGGTCCAAAGTAATCCTAATACATGCTTTTAGAATTTCTTAATTTTTTTGACGCGAATTTTTTTCTTGTTTGTTCTGTCTAGTCGTCCAAAGTTTTTTTTATAAGCATACAGAATGTATAGTTTGTTTTTCAAAGTTTGACCATTAGAATCATTTAACTTAAAAATCTTTTTATTGGTTGATTCTCATGGAATGAGTGTAAGAGAATATATCTTGATCGCCTGTATTTAAAAGATTAATTTGTTATGACAAAGTGAAACTTTAACACCATTGGGATCTGTAAATTAATAGGGATAAGGGCTTCAAGAACAATAATCTGAAAGATATTTTGTTACGTTCTGCAAGGGTTATCTCATAAATATAAAAATGATTGTAAGTATTTTAAAAACCCTAAACTTTTGTTTGATCCTAGAATTGAGTAAATAATATAAAGTTAGACAGAACAAATAATATTCTGGTATAGAAATTTATGAGAACTACCCTGAACGTGGTTAAAGGTTCTGGAAATAGAAGGCACATGCACGCAGATGGACCATACTCTGCTGATGCATTATTTTTGTTAAAACGACTTTACCATGGTGAAAACAAAAGAATATATATGAAGACTCTTTTTTGTAGCGTATTAATTTGATTTGTAAATAGTTTGCCTTATGATTTTTTTACCTATGTCGACAAGAAAGAAAAACCGAAATTTACGATATTTTACATAGGTTTGATTTGGTAATCATAGACGGACCTTCTTAGTATAGGAATGTAGAATAGAACATTAAGATTTATATAAAAGGTAAAAGACTTGAACATTAAAGCCGTAAATTAAAATTTAAAAAGTAAATGAACCCCGATTTAGAACCACTTCGCCCTCATGAGGCAAAGTATGCAATAAGGCGTAAAATTAGGAACCACGTTAATAGCGGGATTACCCCAGGTTAATCTTCCTGTTAAATTGGTTAAAAGGGAAACCAGGGACCATGCGAAATCAAGTGGGGTTTATCAGGGAAGATTATGTGGTTTCATGGAAGCCATCCAATTATTAATTGAGTTAATTATACACTTGAACTCGTTACAACATGTTGTTTTTACTCCGTGAGTCTCTGTTCAGGAGGGTTTTGATCTTAAACATTTTTCTTATAAATTAAATACTTTTAATAGACAAATAGAAAGATTACATAAGGGAATTTCACTTTTATTCTACGTGAAAGGGTTTATCATCCTTTGTTTTTTAAAGTATAAACAACAGCAAGTAATAAATATTTTTGTTTACTTAAAACTTAAATTTCCTATTTATCTAGATCTTTCTTCTTAACACAAATTGGCAACTTACACTTAAGAAATAAACCACGGAAATTCAATTCACACTCTCAATATCTAGTTCCTCAAAATATTTTTTTAGTTTATCATTTTAAATAGTGCTTTACTAAATTTTACTAGATTTAAATGTTTTGAAAGCACTTCTTTTATTGCTTTGGGGGATCACATTCGAAGGGGAGGGTTACCTCATAAATCGTACCAGGTGGCAGCAAAGACCAACAGAGAGAATCCCATGCACAATAATGACGAGAAACAATATAGTTGTAAACGTAATTGGTAAGATCTAATACCTAGTAATCTTTATATTACTAAAACATCAAGATGAAGACCAACCTATTTCTAGAGTGCCTTTGAATCAAATATAAAGGCACCGTTTAAATTGAAAAACTATTAACTCCGTAGTGAAGTAGTTCTCGGATAGTGGCCACCAAGCTCCAAATTAACAACTTTAAAACAGTCGCGAGTATTTTCCCATAAGTATAGGGTTGTTTTCCGGCCTTTTTGTTCATAATATGTTTTAGTGCTATTTATTTAAAGATATTCATATACCGTCAAAAGGTGTCGCGTTCAAGGATCCCCCGATGTGGCAATCCAGCCAATGAAACGTTGGGACAATTATACAATAGGGGTTTTATTAACCTGCCCTCATCCCGCTAACTTCTCTCCAGTCTTTAAATATTAAAAAAATCGTTTCATTACGATTTTAACTCCACGTTCATATTCCAAATTTGACGTCAGACCAAATCGGTTCGTAATCACATTCTGCCGAGTTCCAGTATTAGCTTTTTAACCTTTAATTTAATTCACAGAAAATGTAATGTTCATGTATTAAAATTACGTAAATCGCAATATTAGTTGAATATGCAACATAATAAACTCAACGTGTAATTACACTATTAAAATACATCGCAATTAACACAAAAAAAAAATCTTTTTATTATCGTTTTAAAAAACACCTGGCAAGATATCATGATTACCAACTTTTTGAACCAATGCAATACATTTTTGTGTAGGTGTTCTTGTCAAAGGAAAATAAAGAAATTCTAGTTTTCTACTTTTTATATAAACAAATGAAAATTGCGCTTATCCACTGATTAGAAATCCACATTGTTTCAATTTTCGGATTGGTTCCCTTTAGTATATTCATTCCGCTCTCTTCCGAGATGTAATATTGGACCTAAGCAACAGTGGCTTCTGTCGACGAACATTGTAAATATGTATGGCAAGCGGCCCGCGACGTAGATAGAATTTTTGGGATATAGTTTAATATTTAAATTTTAGATGCTTGTAGCCCTGTTATAAAATTTCGTATAAAAAATATGTGTTGCAGATGTAGAGGGCCTATTGGCCAATTAAACAGTAAAGTGAAGTTGGTGATATGCTCAATTTTTTTTTTTTTTTTTTTGATTGTCTATAAAGGTTTACTTATTAAGTCTTATCAACAATATTATAGTACCAAAACGGAAAATAATTGCATTTCATAACATCATATTACAGTTACCTTTATAGTACCCTGTGTTAGGTCTGTTTGTTATTTAGAAATATTGTACACTATTTTACACTTTTTCCACCCACGTAGTCCTAAATTACACCTTCCATACGAGCGCCTACGTAAAAAAAGTGAAAAATAGTGTACACTATTTCTGAATAACAAACAAACTTATTGATAAAAACTATTATTTCTTAATATTTTTTTTCTTATTTTAACAATACAACCGAATTATATTTTATTTAGTTTTATTAGCAATGTCAAGTAAAATTTTTAATAAAAATATTTGTTTTAAGGCCATGTGATATTTTTTTATAAAATAAGAAATAATATTATTTTCGTATTATTTATTTTTCTTAACTTTTAAAAATTAAATTTCGTTTGAATATTTTAACAAATTTTTAAATGGGAACAAAAGATTGAATTCTAAGCCTAAACAATTTATACTTACATTTTTAACTTTAACAAAAAACCCTTTTCAAAGTTTTTGCATATACTTAAGTACAAAGAGTTTGGTTTATATAAAATCCCCCAAAAGCTGGTTATAAAGAATACATATATAAAAATACATTAAAAAATCTAAAACTTGTATAATTTTTAGCATAATATTTTTTAAATTATAATAAACGAAATAAATTTAAATATAAAGTTAAATCTTTTAGGTAAAATATTTCTGTAAATGTTTTATGTATGGATCATACCATTTAAAGTGGTCCAAAGTTGGTTGCTTGACCATTTTTAAAAATAGTAAAACTCTTCAAGTTGTTTTTGCAATATTTTAAGACTTAAAACCATTTTTTTAATTAACTTAAGCAGTTTATAGGTGGTGGCCAATTTTCTAATGTACCAGCGATTGTAAGGGTTTTCAAAAAAATTTAAAACTTTAAAAGTGTTTTTCTTTAAATGATAAAATCAAAAACTACTTTGTTTATAATTAAGTAGGGTAAAATAAGGAATTAATTTTAGTGGTTTAGCATTGAAATGCTGAAGACAAAAATTGAAGCTGAGAACTTCATGGCCCAACAAGCAACGGAAGTTGCGAACACGCTAATAATTAATACCGCAATAAGCATTGGGTCAGCATTTGCTTTCGTTAAAGTTATCGGCAGAGATGTAGATCTTATTATGTTACCATATATCGTCGGTATATAAGAGAAAGTGACCAAGTCCACCGATAACGGCTCTATCTACGCGTATAGCATATATTATATGTTCTCAAACAAGGAAAAGAATAAATTTCGCAACAAAAAGTATCATTCATAAAACATCTGCATGGCCAATACACCAGTTTGTAAGGCTATCAGACCAAAAAAAAAAACATCTGCAAATCATATTTTATTCTAACATTTCTTTAGTGACTATTATACAACATCAGCATTCTTTAATCAAGGAATTGAAAAACCGCAATGAAGATCCAGAGATCATGAATAAAGATAAAAAACGCTTTCTTACTGAACTATACAGTTACACATGTGTAAAAAGTTATAAATGTATGTCATTAAACAAGTAACAGAACATAAAAGTTAATTTAATAATGCGTCGCTACTACCAATAAAAGCAGCAGCATAAAAATATTGTTTTCAAACCTATTATCAGGTTTAGCACTGGTATGGGATTAAGCAAAATGCGGAGAAATGAGGATGAAAAAGAAACAAGGACGGGCTAATTTATGTTACCACACACAAGCCTAAAGGCTAAAGTGGTCCGTTATATGCACTAATTGTAGTGATACTTGTTATAATTTGGAAATTTCATCACAAGATAGCAATGAAAAGAAAGAAACGGGGATTGTTTTCAAGCATACATATGATGAAATCGAGAGCGAAGAGGACTGCGATGAAATTGATAATCCCATCGCGGATAATGTAGAAAAAATTTCAATTTGTGACGCTTTAATCAAGACCAAAGACGATTAACTCGCAACACCCATTCCATCAAGAGCAGCAAAGCAAAGGAGAAAGCGCTTAATTTTGGAATAGTGTAGATTAGGTCCACCAAGGATATTATGATAAAAAAAGAAACCCCTTACTCTACCTGAAGATAGTGGTGAAATGAGTTCTTTGGCTCTTGAAGTACACTTTGCGGCGCCCGTACGCCAAAGCTAGTGATTTTTTGTGAAAAAGGGTATAACGTTTATTATAGAAAAGTTTTTTTAGTAGTTATATTTAATATTGCGTCGCTACTACCAACAAAAGCAGCAGCATAAAAATATTTGTTTCGAGCCTATCACCAGGTTCAGCAGTGGTATGGGAATGACCAGAATGCAGAGCAATGAGGATGGATAAGAAATAAAAACGGGCTAATTTATGTTACCACACTTAGGCCTAAAGGCTTAAGTGTGGTTATATGCACGAATTGTAGTAATACTTCTGATAATTCGCAAATTCCATCACATGATAGCGATGAAGGGGAAAAAACTAGGATTGGTTTTAAGCAAACACATGATGAAATCGAGACCGAAGGGGACTGCGATGAAACTGATGATCCCACCGCGGATGATTTACCATCGGTACCAAAGACGATGAACTTGCAACACGTGGTCCATCAAGAACAGCAAGCAAAAAAGAAAGCGCCTAATTTTAGAATAGTGCATTGCATTGCAGATTAAATCTACTAAGGATATCACGATAAAAACAGAACCCCTGGCTGTGGAAGTACATTTTGCAGCTCTCGTACGCCACAACCATTGATTTTATGTAAAAGAGTATATACCGTTAATTATAGAAAAAATTTTCTAGTTTAATTTTAAATATAAATGTTTTTATCGTAAAATGAGTTGAAAAGGAGAATCTGGCAAAAAATAGCTTTTAGGCGCCATCTTTTTAATAGGTTGGCGCAAGTAGAAAATGTACGAGGTGGCAAAGTTAAAATTCGAAAAGAGCGCAACTAAATCTATAAAATTACTTATTTTCAAAACTTCCGAAAGACTTTCCGGGTAAAATAACCAAATCAACTACTTGTGTTATCTGTTAAATTAGCCATTTTTGTATAGAGTCCCGAAACGCTGTCAATTAACAAAATTTAATGAAAAAATAATTAAAAAAGTCTTCTTTTTACTATTTTCCTGTACCTGCAACAAGAGATATAGGTGTTTAATATCATATTATTAAAAATATATGTATATTTAATGAGCTAAAAAGACAGTCCAAATAAAAATCGATAAGCAAAAAGCTATTACAGGATACTGGGTTATAATGCTAAATTAAGTTAAATTATGTAACGTTTAAGAGTTGAAATAGAGGTGGTTTTTTAAATTTTTAAAATATAGCAAAAAAAACCAACAGTTGATTTTCTGGGCTAAAAGTGTTGAAATAAATATACAACCTTTTGTAGTACTTTTTTTATAATTTTAACAAATTAGGATATTTTTCATTTCTGCTGCTTGGGCAAGCATAACTTACTGCACAATCCGATTTAATTTATCTTTAATACCATAATAATTTTTTTTGCAAACTTTTTTGTAGACACTATATATTTATATGAAAATTAGATGATACCTAATTTGTTATTATTACAATACACATAAATACGTTGCAGATGCTAACTGCGAAACTACTCCAATTAATACAACTTAAGTTTTTGTCTAACTCCATATAAACAACTGTAACTTTAATATTAAATAAATATTTAATATTAAATTTTACTTTTCAACAGAAATTTAAATTTTGCCATCGCACAACAAAGTTAGTAAATATTAGGTTTTGGGGAGTAAAACAAGCAAAATATCTCTGTGACAAAGTTTAAATTGCATAATAATTATGAGGGCAAAATAATGCTGTTGCTTTATTTTGTAAATTATATAATAACTACAGTTAAAATATTGGTATTCCTATGTAGTATTACCTAGGGTTTGTATGCAAGATCATTAAATAATTTGCTGTTTTAATACCTGCATTACCTTTGCAAATTTTTACAGTTTGGTTAATGTATTTTTGCCATTTCTAAAATTATATCATCACTTATAAATTAAGTATAGCAATTTGTAAGTTATAATTCACTGTCAAAAGATGCCGTCAAATGGTACTTGGACAGCAGTGACGAAACTGGAAAAAAAATAGGTTAAACATCAAAAAATTTGTCACTTACGGGACCTACTACTTAGGCTCTATAACTATAATTTCAGTTACTATGGGTTAAAATATTAAAATCCTTATACCTAAAATCGAATGTTTCACAAACCACTTGACATAACTTTTTTATAACAGGTCTTTATATAAAGCAATAAAAAAGTTATGATAGGAAAGAAAATACGGTGGAACATTTTATGTAATATACAATACTACCAGCTTACTGCAGGAACTTGGCCTGGCGCACTACTGTGCACCTAGATCTTACTTCGCATGGTCAATTGACTTTTTGGCTTCATGCCAAAAAAACTTTAAGGTCTTACAAAGCCCCTTTGATTTTTAAACGTCTAACAAAGAGTTACCTTACTAAGTGGGTTTTTAAATATAGAACTATGTAAAAGAAACAAAATAATATTTATAACTCATCAACAATAAATATTTTATTATGCCTATTTTACATTTTCAATAATATTTTTCTGTTGTTGATTAATTTTTACTCAGCACAGCAGGTTCATATAAATATTTAACTGACCTACAGCAAACATTTTTAAATTTTATGAAGCATTCTTTGGACCCTTTTTAGTAATTGCCATGTTGGCAATTTTTCCAACTTAAAGTGCACTTTTAGTGCAATGCGGTTTTCATTAAACCTTTTAGTTTTAATTTTACTAGACAGTCGCCCAACTAAATGAAGTTTGTTTTGTAAAAAGATATTTTTATTTTAATCCATTTAAAATACCATTTTCAGCTTTACTTTTGCTTATATTGGGTTACTCATGGATAAACAAATAGTAAAATATCTCTTAAAATGATTTTTTTTTATTTCTTAAATAAATTAATAATCTATATACTTTTACATCCATTTCAACCACTTGTGAAAGTTTTTTTTTTATTTTCCTTAGGATATTTTCAAAAATTTTTGAATAAACCAACGGCTTTTTTTTGCTGACAAAAGTCGTTGTTTACACAATTTATTTTTGGAAACAAAAAGAATTCATTTGATTAAAAATTCGGTCCGTATGACGAATGCACCCATAAATAAATAATAAATACATTTTTTAAGTATCCAAACAGTTGGTTGTTAGACGAGATGTGTGACAGTCAGCATTTCCTTGATGAGAATAATCTATTAGCGCTTGTGTTTTTGTTAATTTCACCGAAGAATTAGGGTATACAAATAATTTTGTACCATTCAGAATTAACTATTTTAGTACTACTAAAGGCACTGTTGCTACACGATTAGTGTTTCCGAAAAAAATAGTCCAACGCGTTCGCAACGCGAATTATTGATGGACTTCATTCATCTTAAAAACTCATACAGTGCATTACAGTTTAGTTTTTGGTTCATATCCATAGATCTTTGTTTCAAGACCTGTTTTCGCATACATGTCTTATGAGACAACGCCATTGTATTTTTCAAGCTTTTTTTGCACCGATAGTTGCGATGGTCTTTTTGAGATTTTGTCAAATTATGTGGGATCAACGGGAACAAACCTTTTTCGCAGTAAGTCTCCCTTAAACATACCATACTGCAAAATTAGTTTTTAAACAGCATTAATGTTTTTTCACACTATAGGACTATACGATTTTCGTCGGTGAGCAAACGACCGCCAAGATTAAATTTGATACACCAGTCTTTACAGTTACTAAAAATGAGATTTTATTGACAAAAGTAAAAGTAAATTGATCTGTGCACTTCTGTATTAATAATTATATGTCAAAAGTCGCATTAAATCATTTCACGATAAATTTTACATGATATTTTAATTTTTTCTCTGAAACACAGTTTTCAACTAACTGTTAACAGCCCAAACACAATTAACTAATTAATCGTTTTTAAGAAGGTTATCGTTAATAATGTAAATTTTTTAGTGAAAACGTCAGATGGCACCCAACAACGCCCAGTGTTGCCAAGGTTCAAAAATAAGTAATTTCCTCGTAAGCTCTTTTTTACCTTGCATAAGATCTAGAGACTAATAAAAACATTGATTTTCGCAATAAAATATTACTTTTTTTTAAAGCAAATAAAAATAGTAAGGTGATTTTTTTTTCTAGAAAATACATACCCTTCCTGAAACTGGGCATAAAAGTAAAGCACTTTTACGCCTAGGTACAAAATTACAAAAGTTTTGTTATGTACATAAATTATGTTTTTTTTAAAGGAGAAAAAACAACCTTAAATCCTGTTTATTTCCAATATTTATTTTAATGGTGCATTATTAATAAATCTCCTCACATTCCTTCCAATTTTCAAAAAATATGGTAATATTACTTTTTTAGGATACCGTGTTCTATTTTTTTATAACACTATTGTTTCATCACACCATTGTATAAAACGACATCATGCCGTAAAATTTCGGAATCAGACATAATACTTGTACTTTAGAAAAATAATAATCACAAACGTTCACACAGTTTAACGGCTCTCGCAAAAAACTGTAAATTTTCTTGTTTGTCAAACTGGCAGTCAGTAGATGCAATCATAGTAGTGGAGTAAAATTTGGAAGAAAAGTGGCTTAGTTATCGAGAAAAAAAAAACCGGCGTAGAACCAAACCAGACTTAGTGGGATTCTTTAATAAGGTAATCGTGTACACGAAATCACTTTTTACGACATTTTTTAGTGGTCGAGAGTTTTTTTATTTCGAAAAAACCCAAAAAAAATCGGTTTTCAATAAAACACGTATTTTAACTTCTCCACTGCTCTTATCTTTAAAAATATTCATGCTAATGCTAAGTTAATTTTTTTAGATTAAAAGACACAATAGCGCTTCAAACAGCGTCCCACTTGAAGCTGATATTTTTTTGTTGTTAAATTTTAAAATAGTATTGAAACTCAAAATTGTTATTTTTAGTAGCGTAATTTTAGGCAATCGAGAAAAAAGTTTATTACTGAAAATTTATACATACATGCTGCGTACAAATTGTAGCTAATGTTTAAAAAAAGTTTTTAAAACAAAAATTTTTTAGATTCCTTTTATAGTATTGAGTCAGTAATATTTTTTTTAACGGCCAAAGTCATATTTTTGCGCGCTTGGGCTTAGCGAGCCGGCCGACTACAAAGATCTTACGGTCCGGTGGAAGTGTAGTAGGTAGTTAAAGTTGTATCAACAGGTTTAAACGCAGATTTAGGAGCTGCTTAAGTTGTTAAGAAAATAAAAAATTTTAAATATCCAAAACAGGTGGGTAGATTTTTTAAACCCATATAAAAATATCAATCATTGTTATTAAGTACCCACCTAATAAGTAGGTTTATTCAACTTTTTTTTATTGGTTTGCTGGTAAAGAAAAACCACCCACGGGATTCGTTATTTTTTTGATTATACATTCAAAACTTCATTATTTTTTAAACGTATTTTTAGCAACAAAAAATTGCGGATGCTTTGTGTCTTTTAATTAAATTTGAGAAATATATTTTATAACATTAAATATAAACTAGGGCTTCGTTAAAGGTCTTTTAAACAGGAATATATAATTCTTTTTTCCATATAAAGAGATGATACGAAGCTATTCTTTGACATGTCTGAATGCTGCTTGAATAAGCAATGTTGCCAGACTTTTTGTAATAATTTGTTATTATTGAAGGTTGTTTTATATATAAAACTAACCAGAACTAACAAACAACAACTTTCAAACTATGATCCTAGTTCTTAGTTAGTTCCGGTTAGGTTTTTCCTCGTTAAATTGTAAATTTTTTTTATTATAAATGGTAGTTTGTTCTAAGTCGGTCATGATTAGTGCTGGTTAGTTAAAGCGGCTTTTTATTTTCCCTAATTGATAGTTTGTAACTGGCTTGAAATTCAAATATTTTTGATTTAATGAAAATTATCCTTATGGTAACGGCAAAGTTTTTTATTACAAATTTAATAATATTTCCGTTTAGCAACACTGTAAAACGTCTTGAAGATAGATGCGCATAAATTTATTACATGTAAATCGTAAATAGTTAAAATAAAATGTCAAAATAATGACCAATTTTTAGAATTTTTATTGCGCTTTTCTTGAGTGAAAACCACATCATCCGCATTTTTTTACCTTAAATAATACTACTTAAAAGAATATTTTACATTGCAAATTTAAAAATCGTCCAATTCCGTTGGTGATTCTTTTACAGACCCAAAAATGTAATATGTAAGTAGTTATTTAGGCGCTTCATTAGTAGCATTTTACGTAAATTTAATCCATTTCTGCCTTAAAATCTTTAATAATGATTCATTGCAGGAACGAAATTTACACTCCTTACAACATTTTAGTTCTTCTTTCACACAAGTACATGTTGGAAATTCAATTTTTGGGTTGACATAAAAAGCCATTGCAATCCACGTATTATGGCAGCAGCTCTTAATAAAGTTTAAATTTTGGACATTTCTTTGGGAAGTAAAAGATCTATCTGAACATCACTACCAATACTCGCAGAAGAGGTAGATATTGTCGAACTATTTTCGTGTAGGTTCGGGAAACCGTTTTTCCTATTTTTGTGCGATTTTATGGCTTCTTTCAGAGATGTAGTGGCTGTAACATAATTTATGATATTTCATCAAAACGCAAATAAATCTTTATAGCCACGTAATTTAGATATCATATTAATGTCGTTTCTATACCTGGCAACTTTATTACTTTTTTGATAGGTAGCTTTTCTACTACCTAAAAAGATTCAGTACTATGTAAAAAAATAAATACCCTAAACAGGATTTGTATGTAAGGATAAAATTGGGAAATTCGTATTTTGTTTTCAGTACAAAATATAAACTAATATAAAGGTACCAACTATACTATGAAGGTACCTAATAATATTTAAATTACTTTAAACAGATTTTTTATATGCACTAACTTCTTCTTCTTTTATTTATACTATTGCTGCAAAAAACACATTTTTCTAATATTAAACTATCAAACTATCGTCTCACATAATAAGAACCGGCGCGGCGCCACGGTCTGTTGCAAATTATTAAAAGTTCTGAGGAATCTGTGTAAGTTTTACTATGCATTTTTATTTTTAATTTCGCAAAAACTATCATCTTTTGAAGGATTTTTTTTTGCTAGATTGTCCGGCCTTTTTTCAGCGCTTAATAGTAATGATAACAACCCCATACTAGGTCAGCGTTTTCAACCTTTTTTTGACACGTGGAAAAATATGATTATTGATAGTTTTAATAATAATGCGGATGTTGTCCGCGGACTAGTTTTCTCCGCGGACGACTTTTGTGCCATGGTTTAGAATGATCTTTGTAAAACAGATTTGTATCCATCATACACAATTTCATAAATAATTGCCATTGTTTAAATTTTAAATACATACAGCATCTAAATTTCACAACCACCACTACTAATATATTACTTAACTACCAAGAAATCCGCATGCGGGGCTTTTCCCGATAATGCGTCTGAAGATCGCTGTTGCCAAACGATACCTCTTAGAAAAAAATTTTTTTCCTTTTGTTATTATTTGGCTATATTCTGCTGCTGCATGTATGGAGCTATTGTCAAAAATAAAAAAAGATCGATAAAATTTCACCAATAATATTTATTTTTAGCGTTTCATTTTTAACCTTGAATTCAGCCCAAACTGTTTATAAGCAAACCACCGATAGGCTTTAGTTTGACACAAAAAATTCAGTATCTTGTTTTTAAAAAGTTTTAAACAAAAAAATCATTTTTTTTTACAATTAAAAAAAAAATCACTTTTTATTAATTTAAAAGTTCGAGACCACAAAAAAAATGTCGTTACGATTTCATTTGACATACTCAAGGAAACCTAACAGGTTTGATCTGGTCCGCGAAAAGTACGATAGACTCGGCATCGCTCGGCCACACAAGACCCATTTTAATTTACTTCGATCCCTATATTTGTTAGTATTATTAAGTCATACATTTAAAAAATATATTTTTATTTCATTATTTGCGACGTTAAAAAAAAAATTCCATTCAGAATAAAAATTACCTTTTGTGGCTCACCTGTAATGGTACCCCGACCAGCAATACCAGTGTTTATTTTTTTTACGCCTCTGTATTTAAACTAGGTTTTTGTAAAGCCACAAATTGCCATGTATCCAAAAGGTATACTATTATATGGTATTTTTAAAAAAATATATGGTTCAATACCACTTTTCTTTATTTTTGTCAAATAAATAAATTTGTTTCAAGATTTTATTCATAAGTAAACCCACCTTTACCAAAACACATTCCGTTGGGGCAATGCAGGGTCTTTGATAAGGGTGTTACTTAATGGTATGTCATAATTTAAAGGACCATTCCTGGATCTAAGAGTAATTCATATAAACGTGGGCCCTACTAGTTATTAAGATACAGGGTGTTAAAGTTTTATTCTATTTTCACTTTTTATACATTTTTCAAAGACGGTTTGAGCTATTGAACTGTTTTGGCACAGATATAATGGCATAAGACACTTTCAGATTTTTTAATTTTTTTGCAACCAGTCTAGCTAAAATTTTTCAAAACAATCGCCAAAAATAAACTTGGGAATTATGGTTTTGCTAATATCATCAACTAGTGATAAACAAAAATTTGTTATTTTTTGCCGTAAAAACTTACCGTTTGGGAGAAATCGTTAATTAACTTATGTACCAAATTGCATTTGAAAAATTATTATTGAAATAAATCAAGTTAGCTTTGCTCGCCAGCGATGGTTTTGTCTTGTAGACATATTTGACGTTAATTATCTTCGATTGTGCATTTTCAATTTTAAATACATTTTTCAAATATTTATTTTTAAGCTATACAAACTAGTGAACAAAAAAGCAATAACAATTAAATACAATACATCAAAATTTACAAAAAATGTTGGAAATGACCACCTCGCCTATTTCTGCTCTTCCCTCAAATTACGAACCCTTCAAAATTTATAAGTGTTTCGGATAGTTTCAAATCCGTCATAATTTATTTCTGAGTTCTTCTTAATGTTTATTATGTATTAAACTAATTTTTTAGGTGTCCCCCATGAAAATCTAGGCTGTTCAGGTTCTAGGTGCCCAAACTTGTTTACGGCCTATCCAATGATTTTGGTTATTTAAATGCTCACGAGCCAATAGTGCTAAAAGTGGGCGGGAGCGCCATCATGCATACCAAAGTTGTTGCCGTAACTGAAGGGAACATTTTCTTTTTGGAAATTTACAATAATCCTGTCCGTTAAGGCGTTTGGTAAAAAAATCTTTCGGATACGATACCGATCCAAACGTTTGAAAGTTGGGTATGTGTCTCTGTAATCGCATGACAGTAATGAATGGAAATTGGTTATTTGCATTTTATGAAAAATTGCTTCGTCCGTAAACAAATTTTGGCATCAAAATGAGGATTTTATTTACTTTTTGGAGATACCATCTATTTACGTGGTTCAAATCTCTAGAAGCAATCGAGAACCATGTGAAAAGGATATAACAAAGAATTCTCTTAAAATTTCCCATGTCTTGTAGTAAAATATACCTATTTTTCAAGTGCTTGTGGACGATCCTCTTTCGACTGCATGCAGAAACCTCCCTCCACTGCAGGTTTCTAACTGTACGGGGCCTTCTCGGATATTAGCTTTAAAACTAGATTCAGTCAGTAACGACGATGAATGTTCATAAATGTTCGTCTATATGGGAGAGCGATAGGATACCTTTCTTGATTCCACAGCATTACCATTAGCTAGACCATAAAGGAAATGCATTTGTGTCATTTCCATATTAGAATAATTTACCATTCTTTTAACTAGCAAAATGCACGTTTTAAGATCGAAGGAGAAATTACAAACTGACAAGAATGATAATTAACGTCAAAGTCATAATGTTTACAACAACAAACAACAATCGCTGGCAACGAGCAAAAAGCTAACTTGATATATTTCAATAAGTTTTTCAAGATGCATTTAAAAAACATTTTTTTAATTAACGATTTCTCCCTTAAGTTTTACGGCAAAAATGAAAGAGGGATTTTTAATTTATAATTGATTGATAATAAAAATTACCATTTTTTTTCACAAGTCAATGGCGTAGTATTTTTTTTGTAAAATTGTTTGAAAATTCGTCATAGCTACGCACTGGTTGCAATTAGAAAATAAATGAACATTTATTTTTTGCCATAATATCCTGTGCCAAAAATTCAGTCTATCTCAAACCGTCTTTGCAAAATTAAAAAAAGTCAAAATAAAATAAAACTTAACATTCTTATCGTAATAACTACATTTTAGGCCCACGTTTACATGAACTATACTTAAAATCGATCCAGGAATGCCTCCTTTTATTATTTTAAGTATTAACGTGGCTTCGGAGCCTTATCTATGAAGATATGTTTTAAATAAAATTGTGGTTTGTTTCATAGCCACTTTTGAAATTTCATTAGAAAAATACCCCCTTGAAAAAATTAGCAAAATATGGGCAACTTTAACTAAATGGAACACCCTTATATTATGCCAATAAAAGATATTATTTTTCTAAGCTGAATACATTATACCTAGGTTAGCCCACCTTTCAACCATTAATGGTTAAAATATAAATAAAATGAAAATCCTAGCAGAATCAAGAAAGCTATGGAAACAATAAAATCTTTGATAGATATTTAAAAGTTTAAATTTCTGGAGTTTGTTTTGCTTCTTTATCTTTGAAGACACAAAAATCATGTTTTAAATAAAAATTGTAGGTTTGTTTATTATACCCTTATATTATCTTTTGAAATTTATTGAACGAGTAGAAAAATATCGCAATAAAAAAATTAAAATATGGGCAACTTTAACTTTTTTAAATGGACTAGCAACACTTTGTATATTATGCGAACTTACAGATAAAAATTTACTTAATTTTAAAATTTTTTCAAATTTCGAATATATACATTGCAGGACCGATATTTGGATAAGAATCCATTTTTCAAATATTAATGGTTAAAATATAAATAAAATGATGAAAAAAATCCCTATTAGAATCAATTTTAGCTATGGAACCACTAATAAAATTGTTTTATTAATAATAAATTTGACGTATTGATATTGTAAAAACAAATGTACCGTTTAAATTTATCATTTTTAACTACCTAAAAGTAGTTTGTTTTGCTTTAGTAAGATGAATACGAGCGATGGGCTATTTAGAAGAACAGTAAATCGCTATCATGCGTCTTTTTATGGTAACAATAATAATGTGACGACAGTGCAAAGGGAAAGCCACGCATCGATACCTAAGGCTTTATTATACCCTTAACAACGGGTACCATCTATAGATACTATTAAATACATAGTAAAAAGTTTATTGAACGAAAAAGCTTTGCCTGTAAAATGAAGACGTTAAGGACTGCAGCACGAAAATGAAAACAAATTTAGCTTAGATATTCTGCTCTACAAAGAGCTTTTTCAGGATAATTATTATACTTGTTTTTTGTGCAACATTTTTACTATTAAAATTCTTAGCACTAACTACTTTTAATAATTTTAGAAAATCCTAAATATCAATCTCCGAATCCGAACTTAATATCGAAAACAGATTATTCTTATTAAGTAAAACATTTTGCTATTTAACCTTAAAATTTTACAAATTTTATCACTGATAAATTTGTATGTCCGTTCAGACCTTCCTGAACAAAACATGCAGGGACCGACCTAAGTATGCATTGGAAATACAGCTTGGTTTATGCAGCAGAATCCAAAGTTTTTAAATAAAGTTCTATTCATCGACAAGTCTTCCTTTATTTTAGCAGGAATAAAAATCTATTAATCCGAATATAAAAATAAACATTATTAGTCCAGAGAAAACTTGATTACCAAATTCAGCAACATAACACTTTTAACTTATTAGAGATTTGCATGGCTTTCTTGATACTAATATGAAACTCGATTTTTTGCAATTTATTAATAATTTAACCTTAAATATTTTAGAAAATAGTTTATATTTAAAAAAGTTAATTTAAAAAAAGTTACAGCATGCATATATATTTGAAATTAGAAAAAAAATATCTTTTTATTATAGCGCATAATATACAGGGTGTTCCATTTAAAAAAGTTGAAGTTGCCTATATTTTTCCATTTTTTATTGCGATATATTCTTACTGATAATTTTAAAAGATAATATGGAAAAAATCCTACAATTTTTATAAAAAACATTTTTTTTCTGTCTTCAATAATAAAGGCCTCAGAAGCCACGTAAATATAATCAAAGACCCTGTATACTTGCTCATTTATTCTAATCCTACATGGCTTTGTAGAATCGGCTTTTAATACCAATTCCGGAAATGCCTAACGTAGCTAAGAACGTTAGCATCCTTTGTACTTTAAATGCAGTTAATTAACCAATTATGTTTTAACCTGATGCTCACTTTCCAGCGTTTCATAATTACTTCTGGTTAAAATTGTCTGTTTTAGACATATCGGCATTATTTTTTAAAATAAAATTATCTTGCAGTTTAAATAAACAGAAATTTTTTATTTTTTTTGCAACGTGAAAATTAATTCGGTGTCAGATTTAAAATCTTGTAAAAGATAAAGCCTTTTTCGTACAAAGTTTAATTAAATAAATTATTCTGCCGAATATTCTACTTGGATAAGTTTAAATTCTAAGTTAAATTGTAGGGGTTTAATATTTGATGGACAGTGTAATTGGATCTCTGTCAAATTAGAATAAAGGGCTTTAACGTTTTTAGTGAAAATTGTTAACATATTTAATCTGTTAAAATTAACCAAAAACAAAAATACTTTCAAGTCAAAAATAAAGGAAAAACAAGCTAGGTAACTAATATTTTCATTTTACATGTACAAGAAAGGCTAAAGGTAGGTTAAAAAAAAGTAATAAATATTTAAAAGTTTTAAATTTTTTACTTACATTATTTTAGAATTATACTAAAGTGACATTATATTAAATATACGACTAGAGAATATTACTCAAAAATATGTGAAACTCTATGTTTATTGGTCGGATAAATTGCCTTATCCCAATTGACTTTTCCAGGCATAATTTGCATTGTATTTTTTTTATCTTTTCTTTAGACAGCCCTCAGAGGCTCATATAAGGCCTAAGTACTAAAAACCGTAAGTGTCGTTTTTTTCTAAATACCCAATTCATTTTTTCCACCTCTTTCAACAATATCCATGTAACAAAACATACAGATATTGCATTTTATGGCACCTTTTGGACAAACCGACAGTACCACACGTTACACAACTAACTGCTACTTTTGAACTTCTTTCCATTAACGTCACCTACATTGTTAACTGTTATAAAAAATTGGTAAATTTTTAAAAAAGTGTAAAATTTTTTCAAGTTTTTTAAAACCTATGAATTGATTTGGAAAAACGTAATTTTTTTAAAGTTTTGCACGTGTAAAGCTGATTTTTTCAAAACTAAGCAATCATAATTTTATAAAAATGAGACATACCATCCCTCACCCAACCTTTTTGAGGTTTTTTTTTGGGATTTAAAATATACGATTTTTTAATAAATTCGTATACCTATTTAAGTGCTCATAAAAGCTAGCCATCATGTTTCAAAAAATTAAATCAACTTTAATCACTCAATTATTTTTTTGGCCTTTTTCGCGAAAATTAACGGTTTTTTGCAGAAATTTGGTACCAGCACTAAAAGTTGAAGACATAAAA
>JAHBCN010011443.1:0-29110 GCA_019359885.1 Listronotus oregonensis | reverse complement strand
CTTCAGAGCAGAAATGGCACTTTTATTAGTAACTTTGATCATATTCAAGGTATCATATCAAAGTTTCAACTCTTTAAATATAAGATATCTGCTAAAAATATATTGCTTTATTCATGGCTATCCGAGGCAATTAATAATAATTAAAAACTGTATAAAGATTTAAAATCTGAAATAGAAACTCATTTACAAACGTTGGAAAACGAATTTCACCAATACTATCGAGATGTTAATTCCGAGTCACCAATATGACAAGAAAGAGTTTCTAGAAATCAAGGCTGACTCAACCATAAAAGATGACTTTCATCTCTTGATACTGATTAAACGATTCCTTGTTAATTCGAAAGTTGCTTCTCTTGCTTTGAAAATACTTATTCCATACTTATTTATGCGAGACAGGTTTTTCAGCTTTAGTTTTAATAAAAACTAAATCGCCTTGCCGTTGATAGCGATTTAACCATAGCCCTAGCAAAGACTGAACCAACAACCACCAACTGGTACAAAGCATGCAAGCTCAAGTATCTCATCAGTACTTTAAAAGTTTTTATTTATTTGTCCTAAAATTACTATAAAAGTTGTTAGACATTATCTAATTATAAAAATATAATTTAAAAATATAAAAGATAATATGTATAATTAAAAGAAAACTAAGAAGTATAAATGTAAAAGTAATGAATGATTAAAAGTGCACCTACTCTTTTATTAAAGATCCATAATAAATAAATATTTTATATCTATATTGTACCTACTAGAAGTTAAAATAAATATTTTCTCATAAGTTTCAAATATAGTGGAATTTTAATACAAAGTGTATTTTCATTTTCTGTTAAAATATTAATTTAATTAATTTTAAAAAAATGTGTTGCTTATTTTTGTTGCAACTTAATTAAGGAAGATTTTTTTTTAGTTCGGGGAGGCTTGGCGAAATAAAGGTTGGAAAACCCTGGTCCAGAACCTTGAGAGAAATGTTTGCTTTTAAGTAAAAATCGTACCCCTTTAAAAAATTAAGTAGGATTTTTAGACTATATTACCAAATTAAATATTAAGTTGTAAAATTTCATTTTATTATTAAATTTAATTGTTCTTTGGTTTGCTTTTAGCATTTTAATAACTATTTAATATATTCACTATATTTTAAGCTTTCTGAAATTTGGCCCAATGAATTGCTTTTAATAGTAGGTACTTTTCAGTGTTTTTACTAAATTATTATATTAGTTAGGGGCGTACGGACAGGGGAGGCCTCGATTTAATTTGTTCACATTTTTAATTAACGTCATATTTTTGCAGTTTTCTTTGGAAATTTTGATTCCGCAGTAAAAAGGACATAAATTTTTTTGCAGAAAACCTGTCAGGCTAGGCGTTTCAAAGAAAACATTTTTCAAAGAAAATGGCTGCTCAAGCAATAGAGTTTTCTGGCATTTTTTGAAAGGAGAATAATATTTTTTAATTACACTGTTAGGAACAAAATAATAATTAAATAAACCATATTTTTAAACCTATTGCTAAATTTCTTATACCAAAACTAGAGTTACTAGTCCTTTTTTCATTTTCAACTTAGCACCGACATAAGCCTACTTGGATGTAGATACTATTTTTTATTATTATTGGACGACCATGCATGCATTATTTTTTTGAAGAGTATTTTCTACAAAACGGCTAGCCTGACAGGTTTTGTACAAAAATACCTTTTTTATGTCATTTATACCGCGGGATTAGAATTTTTATAGAAAACTGCAAAATTTAGACGTTTAATAAAAATGTTAAATCGAGGCCTCCCCTATCGGTACACCCCTGATTAAAATTATAATTTAGTAAAAACATTGAAAGGTACCTACTATTAAAACCAATTTATATGTCAAAATTCAGATGGCTATCTGAAAAGGTTCTAAAGATATAAAATAAAACATATATCGTGGTGCAATCTTTAAATCGCCCTAGCAACCTTATGACGTATTTGTGGACCCATGTTCATATGAACGTTTCTTCATAATTTAACATGTAGAATCATCCCTAGAATTATTTAAAAGGTATTTTCGGACACCCTGTTGTGTCTTGGTAAATAATAATGTAAAAATATATATTAGTACATGCTACTTCATAAGAAATACTTTAATAAAATGGGCGTCAGACGTATGTATATATTTTTTTGTATATCTTGCTATCTAATTAATATTTTTAAAATTAGCATCACTTTAGAAGCTTCGCATGGTATCCTTAAAAAAAAAATAAATTAAGAAAGTACCAGCGAATATGAAATTACTATAAGATTACGTTGCAGTATTGCGTTGATTGTGTTATAATTTAAAGTAAACATATGCAATGTTACTAAAAAAACATTATTTAACCTATTTCATTAAACTATGTAGTTGTACTTTGCAATCTAAGAATGTCTGTCGGTATAATTTTTAATGCATAATACGTTTAAGTTAAAAATCAACGATTAAACTTTAACAAGGTAGAGAAAAATATCTAAAATTAGCCTAACAACTCTTATTTAGGCTAAAATAGACGTAGCAGGTCTTGCCGCATTAATGCGTTGCTTTTTATAAGATTAGAAAAGTTAAGCAACGCTGGATATGATAATATTAACAAAGAAGATCATAAGAATTATTTACTGATGAAATCACACAGCTATAGAGAAAAAAAAATGAATTTAATTAAAACGCGCATATTTTGACGTCGGAAATCTGTCATAAAATTTAAAACACGTATTTTTTGATTAACTGCTTTATACCTAACTGGTACTAAAGAAAATAATAAAAAATAATAAATTAATTAATCAAATAAAATTAAAAAACTGTACCATGACTTATTCTCCATGTCGAAAATAAATTCATAATTTTAAAAGTGTCATTACTGGTTTTTGGAAGCTGTGCAAAAAGCGACGTTATGTTTGCAAAAAAAGCCTGTATGGCTAAAGCCAAAAGCCAAACACAAAAAATTTCAAAATCTTTCAATCCATCAAAATATTTAAGTGAGGAAAATGATACCTATTTTGGATAAGTGAAAACTAATTTCTAGCATCTGATCTCTATGGGTGCTTACCTGCAAAAAAATTGATCTCTTGAAATCCACCAAAAAAGAATTGGGGGCAAGCGTTAGGTTGGCCCCCTAATTAGGGTAATTAGTTTCGCAGGACATACAAACTTTCTGATAAACAGACTTTTGAAGAAAATGTTTGTAATCCGTCAACTGAAGAATAAGTTACTAAGGAAAAAGCTTTTATGGATCTACCCTCGCGTCTTATTCTCATTGCTATGATGGCCTGGTAGTCTTGCCAATATTCTTTGATAACGATTACCAGAAAAATGTAAATAAGGTTTTCGTTTTGCACAAACTAGTACCTTTCCTTTAGTATATATTTGTGCCTGCCCTAAATACAATAAAGAAAACTACTCCAACTATATTTTGCAAGGTGTACACCATAATCAAATTACAAGATACAGCTCAAACCCAAAGATATTTTTTTTTAAGTTTATCACATAGTTGATATGGATCAAATTATTAGGGCCGCTTATTTTGAAATTCTTTACCAAAACATAACAGAAATCGATAGATTAAACCATTCATAAACAAAATTAGAATAGTTCTTTGTCGAGAAGCCTTTTTCAGTTTTTAGGATTCTCTTAACAAGAAATGGGAGGGTTTTTTCATCATGCCGAGAGCGAAAATAGGTATTTAAAATTAAACCCGGAAATGGAATGCGTTTTATCTGTAATAACAACTTGTTATAGTCGGGGAGGTGAGCGACAAAAAAATGCAACTGTTTTCGAAAGGCTAATTTTTTAAAATTAAGACTTTGTGGGTAAGAAATACCTCCGTCAGTCTGCCGGTTTCGTTAGCGTTTGGCGGTGGGGCGGTTTCAAATTTGAAAAAACTATATATGTCGCAACTGTTTTTTAAAACTAAAAAGATTTTCAACTATACTAATTATAAAACCGTTTTCCTAGTCAGTCCTAAAAATCTTGCAACAGGGCCTCAGCAGCCGTTTAACTCGTTAAAAATCAATAAATACATCGTGAAAGTGCTTTCTAAAATTTGAAATTCGGTATACAAGTGAGGAATATTATCACTGTTAAAAAAAAAACATAGTCAGTCTGAATTTTATTGTAACAAATGCCGTCAGCAGCCGATAAAAGAGCGCGTTACAGAATCGTTAAAAAAAAAGTCACTGTGAATGGCAAGATACAAAAGCTGCATATGCAGCGGGATTTATTTGGATGCCTGTTTGCAATTTCTTTGGATCAAAAAATTGATTTGGAGAAAGTTTTATCGTTTCCGCTTACACCTGTTCCCTTATCATTATTTTATTTGGACGGAACCATGTGTAAAACTGACAAATCGGTTTTGTTGAAATGTCTGGAAAATGAAGTGATCGAAGGTAATAATGAGCTTCCCCATTATATAGATATGACTGTGATAGATGGATTTTTTTCTGCATTTATTGAGGGACATACCAATGACGTTTGGATACATATCAAAACAAATTTTACAAGCTGTTGTAAAACTATAGGGTCGATATATTTAAATAGTTTTCGACAAATATATTTCGCCCTCTATTAAAGATAGCGAGCATGCTCTTCGAGACACTGGTGAAAAACAGGATTATCACATTACCGGGGAAGGGCAGACCCTTTTTGCTTTCATTTTGAAATAAGGAACATAAAGTCCCAAAATCTTGTTATTTTTAAAAAATTAAAAAATCTTTTTTTGGAAAAACCAAATAATTTTTTTAATTTTGATTATTGTTATAAATATACTGTTAAAAATGGCACGGTCATAAAAAGCATTGTGATGTTTTTCATGTCCTTTACATGAAGAAGCAGATACAATAATTGTACAACAAATTTGTAATCTCGAATTTGCTGCTAATGTCTGTATTAAGTGCTCCGATACAGATATATTGGTAATAATGCCCGGAAATATAAATAAATTAAAGAGCGATGTGAAGATTTGGATGGAAGTTGGCGTTGGCAACGCGTTACGATGTATCAATGTCACAGAAATTCACCAAAGATTAGGACAATCGATTTTTTCTGCTCTTCCGGCTCTGCACGCCTTCAGCGGCTGCGATCAAAATCCAGCATTTTTTAGAAAAGGTAAAAATCGTCCATATAATCTGCTAGTTCAGTCCAACGTCTTTCAAATAGCCTATGCAAATGCGTGCGTTGGATGACGATAAGTATTTGGATGTAATTAAAACAATTGAAAAATTCGTCTGCTGATTATACATTAAAAAAAAATTAAGACAGTCAATGAAGCTCGTTTCGCAATTTTTTGGAAGACGTACACATTTAAAGATGACGACGAAACGTTTAAAATCCATGGAAAGACGACCATCAAATCTTCCACCATGTAGACTGAGCTTATTAAGCACATTCATCTCACTGCATATATCTTCCTTTGGGCCAATGCAGACCAAAAAATACCAACTGAAAAGGTAGCTGTGGAAAATGGATGGGGAAATTGAAGGGCGGTATGAGTCGACTGGTTTGAAGGAAAACTCCCAACTTTGTGAGAGACGTTCTCATAAAGCAGCTATGTATCAGGTAATAAATTATAGTAGGCATGTTTATCACATTTGTTCAATTATTTACAAATTTAATAAATTGCATTTCGGTTAATTTGCAGATGCTGAGTCTTCAGATGTAACTGATCTGGAAGAAAATGACGAGTCTTGCGGAATTTACAACCGTAGCAGCGATTCCGATTTAAATAAAAGTTTATATATTTTTTTAACATTATATCCAAAAGGTTTTTCGAAATATATTCTACTCATATTTTTATATGAATTGTATTAAATTTAATAAATCTTCTCTGTTGAGCGCGCTGTAAAAGAGGTGCGCAGAGCGTTCTTCTATCGGCTGCTGACGGCATTTATTACAATAAAATTCAGACTGACTACGTTTTTTTAAATAGTGATAATATTCCTCACCTGTATACCGAATTTCAAATTTAAGAAATCACTTTCACGATATATTGATTTTTGACGAGTTAAACGGGCTGCTGACGCGCCCTGTTGCAAGATTTTTAAGACTGACTATGGAAAAACGGTTTTATAATTAGTATACTGCTTAAAAAACTATTTTTGAATTTGCGTGGACATATAACCGCCCCCCGCCAAACGCTAACGAAACCGGCAGACTGACGGCAGGCTATTTCTCTACACCACAAATGTAACTCAATTTAAAAAAATTAGCCTTTCCAAAACAGTTGCATTTTTTTGTCGCTCACCTCTCGGACTATTAATTGTAATATAATTAGTATTATACTTTAGATGTTAACTCTAACCTAAAAGCAGTAATTTTAATATATTTGTGTTGTTTAATATGATTTATGTAAATATTTTATTATATAAACATGAAAAATATTTAAATTTGAGTAATGTGCAAAAATTGTAATTGCCTGTGCGAAATTGTCCAAAATGTACGTAAAAATATAATGAAATGAATGACTGAAAAAATCGGGTAGGGGCGAACCTAACGAACCCGTGTAAGCACCCGTCTGTATTAGACCATCAGCCCATCGTAGAAAAGGGGACCAATGCCTTTTTAAATAATGAATATTGACTGTGCTGACCATTTATTAATATATTTTATAGGAAGACTGCGGTTTATTAAACAAAAAATGCCTAGAAAGTTCTAAAAAACTCATCTTGGAACAATTGTATTTAGTATTTCATTTTAACCAAATTAAATATAATAATAAAAAAAAAACCGGCGAAAAATTCTCGGCATATGTACATAAAGAAATTATTTAAGGCAAAGCTCGACCCTTGCTTTTGTTGAAAAAATAAAAATTTTGAAACAATCGCACTTAGTATAGCATTAATCCTAAGTTTTATATCTCACTTATGTCAATAATATTACTCATACCCTCCTACATGAATCAATTATACCCAGTATTTCCTTTTAGTTCCAACTTATTAATTTTAAAAATAAGTTTTACTTTATTGTATATAGATTAGATAGGTAATTAGCAATTAAACTAAATAGCCGCAATATTTTTTTAATTTATAAAAATAATTTACTAGGAATTTGGAAATCAAATAATATCACGGTATTATTGTTTTTATATCAAAAATATATAAGTTTCTTTGTTTAGTTTGGTATTCCTAGACCTCCTACTAACAAGACACCCCAACAGAGACGCGGATACACAGTATATAGAAAACAAACTCATATAAACAGATACCTGCACGCCAATTCCCATCACCATCCCTAAGCAAATACAGACAGTAGCACCTCACGGAAAAGGACAATAGACAAATAGAAATAAAAACAATCACAACAGCGCTTAAAGATAACAGTTACAACGAAAACATCATCCAGAATGCACTCAGGCTACAAAAAAACCCATCCAAAAGGCAAAGCAGGATGAAGAAGACAGACCAAAGGCCGTACTCCCCTACATAAAAGGAGTCACTGTCAAAATCGGACGGGTCCTAGGAAAAAACAAAATGACACCAATCTTTAAGCCATAAACTACAGTAGCCCACCTCTTAGGAAACCCAAAAGATAAGATTAAGTTGGAAAACCATGAAGTCTACAGCATCCCGTGTAAGAACTGTAAAAAACAATACGTGGGACAAACAAACAGGCACATATCTGACGGGATCCAGAAAAATAAAAGAGCATGAAAACAAAACAACCTCCGCCCTTTTCCAGCAAAAACTTGAAAATGCGAACATCCCTGATTTAGATCATCAATCAATTAATATTAAACAGTTTTTTCTTATATAACACAAGAATTTAATCTTATTTATACAGCTCGTTGACGACTTGTAGGGAATCTGTCGCTCTTATATAAGTACATTAAAAGCTTCTTCTTCGAGGAATTATATAATAAAAATGAATCAAATTCCTTTTTCAGCGATTCCCAAAAAACTACAACGTAGTGCCATGCATCCCTTTACAGTTCATTTAGAGAGACCACGAGCTTCCTACTTTCTGTGTTGCTTTACCTCGTGAGTGTCGATCAATGAGCTGTTATTTTAACTGGATAAACATCGATTTGGCATAAGCGTGGCATTATAAAGGCACATTTTAAGGTTCTTCCTAGCAATAAATGAACCTCTGTACTCGAAACAATAAAATCCACCAAAACCCGGGAAAATGGTTATTACAGATACTATTTTGTCGTAAAGCGTGGCTGCCAAGTATCTTTCTGTTTCATTTACTTGATAGTATATTGTAATTAAATTTTACTTAATTTATTCCTAAAATTACATCAAAATAAGCTCTACTAATGTATTTTAAACTGTAAATAATATTTGTTATATTTATTACTATAAAGTATAACACAGAAAAGTAATGATGTCAAAATACTATTTTCTTTTTGGACAGCTACTAATAAAGGCAGCGATTTTTCGTAGCAGCGTACTTCCGCCACCTTTAGCTTTGCTCATGGATGCTAGAGGCGCTGATGTAGCTTAGGGAACCAATGAGAACCAATGACCTTGACCGCAATATATAAAGTAAAGTTTAAAAACGGCCCTCTGAAACACAACGCCATTTGCAACTGGAGGGCCATTTTTGTAACACAGAGTGGGTGATCCTTTACTTCTCTAGAATCCACACATTCAATATGGCGTTTTAGTGTAAATGTTTTTTGTTGTTTTGTGGGTAAGTTTTGTGACAATTGTATAAATTTCAGTTTTGTGTAAGTACTTTTAAAAAATTAAAATGATAAGGCAGTGCCAAGTGTGTAAAGTGACGGATATGATTCCTGGATTATCATTTCACAAGTAAGTACAAACTATAGCTTGTACCATTCTATCACCAATAGTAAACAAAAACATGTTGGCCACAGCTCTCGATTGCGTTTATGAATGAAATGCTTTCTCTATCTATGATGTTAGCTCATTGGTGTTGATACTGTAAAATCTGCTGCCCCTCAAACAATCCTCCAGATTTTAAAGTCCCGCCTTAATAAACTTCCTTTTACTTCACTTGAGTCACCCATGGTACGTTAGTACTTAGGCTTTAAGGCCTTCGTCGACCGGTCGGTGTAAAAAAAATATTAAACCAAAAGATTTAATTGTTCTTTAATTGCTGATATATTTAAACATTATGTTGTCAGTTAAGCTATTTAAATGTTATCAATAAATCCGATAATAATTAAGGCGTTCATATCTAGGGCTATTTCTTTTGATTGCTTTTCTTATTGATTTTTGCTGGTAGCACATAACGTTAATTGAACGTTACATTACGTGTACAGGGTGTTCAATTTTCGACAATTTTGTGGGATATTTTCGTTTTTAATAAAGATAGAAGGATGGGGTTTTTACGACACTGTGCTACTTTTTCACCAAATAAAAGATTCCAGTGTCAAATTTGTCATGGCTGTCTTACTTTTTGCACTACAGGGTGAAATTGAAATTCCTGCATTTTTAGGCATAGCTTGTATCTCCGTTGTGCGGTAACTTATCAAAAATTAATCAATTTTTTTTTATGTAGAGTCGAGGGGCTTACTCAGTTTTTTTTAGAAAGTTTATTTTAGGAGATATTAACTAAACTTGTGTTTTTTTAAATAGAACACCCTGTATCTTTGGATGTTATTTAATTGGTCTTATCTTTAGCTTTTCAAAAATATATAATAGTATGTATTTATTTTTAAAACTAACTGAAATAACAACTATTTTCATGAATTTGGCATGTTTTCTATAGTAGCCTATGCATAGACCTCTGAAAACAAGAGAACATTTCAAGGCAATGGCAAGAGCCTATGTCATTAAATATTAATATAAGTTTTTATTTTAAAACTAACTGAATTAACAACAATTTACCCTACTTAATCAATAATAATATAGGCCATGCCTGGCACCGATAAAACAATAGCAAAATAATACATACTTATAAATATAACAATTACTTGCCATGATAATATTTAATTAAATTTGGCTTTCCTTTTTCCACAAACACATTAACACTGCAAATTAGAATTACTTTGCCTATAGGATCTATTTATAAACTAAACATAAATATAATAGTACAAATGAATACAAAGTGATTTGTGTTTATTTTCTTATTTACTTTTTTATCAGTAGCCACCTCTAATGATAAAAAAAGTAAATAAGAAAATAAACATTTCGGTAGTTTTGTCCTCTTAGGTAAGGTGTTACTAAATAATAAGAGGAATTGTTCAAAATGGCTATCGTTCTCCCTAACACAGAACTAGCACATTTTGGTTATACGGCGTAGTGCATTTAATAAACTTACTGCCTTTCTCTGAAAATTTTGAATTGCGCGCGTTATGGCTTCACGTAGTTGTTCCCGGGTATGATGGTTATTTTTATAAACTAGATTTTCTAAATAACCCCACAAGAAGAAGTCTAGAACTGAAAGATTGGGTGATTGCGGGGGCCATCTTCTAAGTCCATTAGTTACTCTCCATTTTTAAGGAAACATATTTTCTAGAAATGGGCGTACTTTTACTACATTATGAGGCGCGCCATCCTGCTAAGAGTAAATATTATTTAATTGTACCAACGGAGCGTTATCATTCAACAGCTCGGGAATAACATCCTGCAATATATTTAAGTAGCGGTTAGCTAAAAGGCTTTCTTCATAAATCCTATTAGAGAGTTTTGGACCTAAAATAAAACATGCCACGCTGAACCCAAATCTTCCCTGCTGCTCACGCTCAAAAATATTGTGGGGATTTTGTTGTGGCCAGTTTCTTGAATTGTTCCTATTAAAAATGCCAGCACTGAAAAAATAGGCCTTATCGGACCATATTACTGATCTGGCAAAATTATTATTGATTCTAGTTTGCTCCAAATACCAGTTACAAAATTTTAAACGATGTTCAGCGTCTCCAGGGTGTAAATTTTGAACAATGTGTGTTTTATACGGTTTATATTTATATTTTATACAAAGGTTTGAGCTCTACTCTTAATAACGCCAGTTTCTGCCTCAATAACCCTACACGATGGTGTAGGGGTTGCTTCTACACAAGCCAAAACATTTACCTCGTCATTTTCTCTATTTTCTTCATTAAATAATTTGGGCCTTGGCTTAGTAAATCCTCCATAATTAATTAAATTATTTTTAATAATAGCAAACCTATTAATAAGGAAAGGTTGCTGTCACCAAAACATATTAACGAATTTAAAGCCGTATACCTGTTAAAATACAGTTCTGCTGTCAGATGTGGATTTTCAATATACTGTATGTAGCAAACTAGCATATCATACTTTTTAAAATTCTGATGAGATCTTCTTTTAGCCATTTTTTAAATAAAAATCTTAACTACCAAACTTAGCACTCGAAAGGAAAAAACATTAAGATTTGATGACATAGGCTCTTGTCATTGCCTTGAAATCATCTCTTGTTTTCAGAGATCTATGCATAGCCTACTATAGAAAATATACCAAATTCATGAAAATAGTTGTTATTTCAGTTATTTTCAAAAATAAATACATACTATTACATATTTTTGAATAGCTAAAGATAAGACAAATTAAATGACACCAGTTTAGTAAATATCTCTTAAAAAAACTCTTTAGAAAAAAACTGAGTTCGCCCCTGGACTCTACTTAAAAAACTCTATTAAGAGCAGTTTTTAAAATTTTGATTAGTTAACGCACAATGGAGATACAAGCTATGCCTAAATATGCAGGAATTTCAATTTTACCCTGTAGTGCAAAAACTAAGACAACCATGACAAATTTGACACCGGAATCTTTCGTATGGTAAAAAAGTAATAACGTGTTAATAACGGAAATATCCCACAAAAGTCTCGAAATTTGGACACCTTGTACAAAAAACAATACTGACGTCAGAGTAATCCCGGAGAATGATGACGGGAAATTTAACTGTTAATATAAATCATTTAAAAATGTAAATATAACATATTAATTATTGACTTTCAAACACCCGCAGTGTCGACAAAAATATAAAGAAAATATGCTTCTTGTCTTTCGTCTGTTTCTATTAATTTATATTGAAGATTTAAAAAGGTTAGGATACAATTCTGTGTATTTGTGTTAAATATATTGCTTTTAGATAAACATACAAAAGGAAAATATATTTTAAAATTATTGCAGTTTGATTGGTTACAGCAGGAAAAACAACGTTCTCTACCTTTAATTTCAATATATTGTTTGTTTAGTATTTTCAGGATCGAAATTGATTTACGCAATTTAATGATGCGATGAAAATAAATGAGTTGATAACAAATATACTGGTTCGAAAAATAAAGTAAAGTAATGCGAGAAATCTTAAAAAAGTACAAATAGGCCCAAATTTTCTAATTTTAATCAGTAGCACGTCATTTCTTTCCGGTTTTAATATGTCTCCTAGAGTAAAATTGTTTTTGATTATCGCGATCGTTTATTTATGAGTTTTATTAACTATACAAATACATTTATTAAGCGCCCTTATCAATCAATCTAGACATTAAAACGGGTGTTTAAATAAATAATAAAAAGTCGGATGTTATGTTTTTAAATTTTAATTGGTGCCTTGATACCCCAATAGTGAAAAACCACACGAATTCAACAAAATTTTTATCGGGACAACTTTTAGGAGCCAAGAAACCTTGATGTTTTCGGACTTTTTTTAGTTTTTATCTTACAACTCGTTAAGGGAGCCTCCAACAGAAAAACATTTTTTTTTCTAGATTAAAGTGCATTAAATTTTGCGTCGAATGATCTAAATATTAAAATCGGTTCGGCCGTCTAGGATCAATCGCTCTTTGAAAAACTACCATTTTGCCCAACTTTTTCGAAAAATCAATTTCCAGCACTTTGAAGAGCGGTAACTCCAAAACAGTCACTCCAATCGAAAAAAGTCATAAAATAAAAGTTGTAGAGCATGCAATTCTGCGTTTAGAAAGTATCAGGATTTTAAAATTGACCCAATATTTAGATACATACCGACAATTTTTTCATTTTTCCTCAAAAAAGTCAATAGACTAATATCAAGTATTTCAACAGACAACGATTCTACGCTCTTTTTTAACTGTTTAAAACCCTTTCTAGGTTCATCAACAACTGTAAGAATAGCTCAATGAGGTGAGAAGGGGTGTTTAGGCCAGCAACAACAAAAAATGTTAAAAAAATTGTAATTTGGTTTAAAAAATTATTTACAAGTTCATAAGTAATAAAAATTTATGTACAGTCGAGAATTATACTAATATACTACTACTATACTAAAACTACTTGTTCTACTCTCGAAAAATTAAGAGTGATCAAAATGTTTAAAAAACGTTTAAAAATGTTAAGAAATGTATAAAACATGATTAAAAAAATGTTAATTTTCACCTGAACCGTTTGGAAAAACATTAAGAAGTTGCGTCGTTGGGCTGACCCGCTTAGGTGGTAGAAGGGGAGGTCGGTTTTTGCAGTGTAAAGCGCCAAAATGAGGCACATCAACGTCCTTGAAGGACAAAGTCAATGTGACTGTTCATAAGGCGTGCAAGAAGAAGTGCATAAACGAGCGAATGATTGCTGCTGATTTACGAAAACGTTTAAAGGGAGAAGGTTCAAAAACTCTGAGATCAAAAAATCTGGCATTTGACTTCAAGAAACAATGTTTCGTGTATACATAAGAGTTAACTGGCGATTTCTCAAGAAGCAAGAGCGACTTTCTCGGGATCAAAGAGATATGAGTATCAAGGTTACGTTATTTGGCCTGAAAGAATCAATAATGTTGACGATTTGGTTGCCATAGATGCATGATACCACAAGTTGTGCTACAAGAAGCTTTATAAAACTCCTACAACTAATTTATGAATACCTGGAGACCAACTCAGTATAATTCCAATTTTCTCTCGAGGAACTAATAAATCTTATACCAGAAGAATATCGCCCAGACGAAGACGAAAATAACTACGACGAATTCCTAGAGCTTTTCGAATCTAATAACGAGGATGAAACCATCGTCCTTCCCCTTCCCCATTCTACCAGAACAAGAAGAAACAGGCAACATTTTTAAAACATCTTACTTTATCTTCGTTTTGATCACTATTGATTTTTAATTACTTATGAACATGTTAATAATTTTTAATACCAAATTACACATTTTTAGGCTTTTAGACTTTTGTTTCCGCCTTTGTTTATTAAATATGTTTTGGTGAAACACCAATAAATGAAAAACCACCCATTATTCCCCTATGTAGGTAAAAAAGGAGGCCTATTTATGGTATTAATTTGTAACCGGGTGGAAGGTGTTAGAAGTTGTAGAGGGTGATTATCTGAATATGACTATATAGTTTTGGACTTAAAAAAGTGCGCAGGCGTGGGGATGAAGGGTTAAAAATGGTAAAAACGTGTTATTCGCATCTGTTAATTTTAGAGGGGTATGTTCAAAATGTTTTTTTAGGTATTGAAAATACTTATAACTTGAGCCTGGCTAAAATTGATTTGGTAAATTTGTTTATAAAAAATGCAAAAAAACCGTTAAAAATGGCCTTTTTTGAAATGTTAATAATTATTACAAAAATATTTTTTTATCCATTTCTATAATTGCTAAAAATTGGTTTTTTATTTCTAAATTAAATAAAAAGGTTTTAAAGCAGGATCTAATAATGTGTTGCTAAGATAATTAAGTTTTACTGATTTTAGAGCCCTAAATCTTTTTTGTTTATAAATATTTTAGGTCCTACAAACTGTCTTTTGATTTTTTGAGACTTATATTTTATTAATTTGTTTTGAGCCTTCAAAAAAAGTGTACTTTTTTGTTAATAAACAATTGGAGCTGGAGCGCCCCCTGCATGAGTTACGAATTTTTAACTTAGAAATACAAAAAACTGATTCCAAAACAAATATTAAAAAAAGTCTTTACGACCAGTAGGAACTGGGTTACCAATTTTTGTTTGTAATAATATTTCAATTGTTTGTAATAACATTCGATAATATAATAGTTGAACCTGATATAATGCATCATAAAAAATAGTAATATTTGTTTTTCATTGCTAAAAGATGTGTTTAAAGTGACTGATACTTTTAAGCGGTGTGAGGAAGGTAGTGGTGGAGATAGAAGCTCTCGAACTGACAGGCCTAGCCAAAAACTAAAATTGAGAGTTTAAATCAGCGGAGCACGAAAAAAAAATTCCTACTGGTCGTAGAGACTTTTTCTTTTTTTAACAATATTTGTTTTTAAGTCAGCTCCTCATATTTCTAAGTTAAAAATTCTTAACTTATGCGGCTCCAATTGTTTATAAACAAAAAATACTTTTTTTTCAAGGCTCAAAACAATGGACTAAGTATTCATTTTTTTTTATTACATTGATTCAAATTACTTAAATTCAAGTCTTAAAAAAGCAAAGCACAGTTTGTAAGACCTAAAATGTTTATATAAAAAAGATATATCCCAATAGATTAGGGGCCCTAAAATCAGTAAAACTCAATTATTTTTGCAACAAATTATCCGATTATGCTTTAGAGCCTCCCCTTTTATTCTGAATTAAAAAAAACTATTTTTTGCAGTAATAGAAATGGATAAAAAAGAATGTTTTCAATAATTATCAACATTTTAGAAATAAAAAACTGATTCTTACCAATGATAGAAATGAATAAAATATATTTCTGTAATAATAATCAGCATTTAAAAAAATGACTATTTTTAACGGTTTTTTAAAACTTCTTTATAAACAAATTGACCAAATTAATTTTAGCCAGGCTTAAACTATAAGTTTTTTTAATACCTAAAAAAAACAGTTTGAACATAACCCTCTAAAATTAACAATGACGCTTGCAGAAGCCAAAATCACGTTTTTACCATTTTTAACCTTCTATCCCCAATCCCCGCACACTTTTTTCAAGTATAGTCACATTCAGGTAATTACCCTCTACAACTATTAACACCTTTTAACCGGTTACAAATAAAATTGATGAAATTCGCCTACAGGCTGGGTTAAATTGGAAGAGTACGAGTTGGTATTTTGGGGTAAGTGGGCTGATTGCTATAATTTTGTTTTTATTTTATCTGTTTGCGCTGTCTGTGGTGGCCAGAATGCACGTCATCTTTAGGGACAAACTTTTACAAAGGCGGCGAATGTGCGGTGTTGCCAGATTTACTTTTTCCTAGATTTATGGAAAAATCAAAAGACGTGGCAACACCGCCCCTGGGGATGCATGGGACAACCCCTCTGGGGCGAAATTTCAATCTCCTAGGACTTCAAATGATAAAAATATACCCCTTTCCTTATATATAAATATGTGCACCACATGAAACTATTAGTTACGTCAGTTACTTATTTAACTCCACCTGTATAGCCAGTACTTATGGATGTACCCTTGTATAATATAGTCTAAAATATTTTATTTCATTTTTTAAAAGCATAAAGAACAGGTGTGGGACACGACATATAAAGCGGGAAAAGAGCGGCCGAGTCAGTCAGTAGTGGGCAAGAATGAATATATAAAATTACGAGCAGTTACCGAGTTCAGGACGTTATAGATTAGTGAATTTAATAGTTTGTTGATTGTATCGTCTTTTTTAATAATTAATTTCGTTTGTAAAATACAGAGTTTGACTAGTGTGAGTCTCACTTATCTAAAGGAGCCCGTAAATTCTACGACGTAAAACGTAAAACTCAATTCGCAATAATATGCTATGAAAAGAGTCACGAAAAGCAGAGCATCCTTTAAAAAAAAAACGGACGTAGAAGGAAGAAAGAGAGCAGCGAGACAGGAGTTCAATGTTGGAATTTCATAAAAGTGTTGGTCAATCAGTCAATAACACTTAAAATGACCAAAATGACACAAACACTAAAACATATATCAAATTTTTTACCGAAGCGGAGGATTCCCAGCATACAGTAATATCTGAACAAGCTTCAACTCTAACTTTATTAAATTCGCATGACCAATCTGAAAAACCCTTTAGACAGGTGGACAAACTGATCTTTTGAAAGATGAATCTTGCTAGTACAGCAAAGCTTAGCACTTGGATAGTGAATTTGTCGTTCAAGAACCTCAACAAAAGGACAAACTAGAAAATTAGCCGGGACTGGTTCTACCAGAAACTAACAAATGGTGAAAGAATCCTACGGTCTTGAATGGTATACTCGCCAGCAAAAAAGTCCCTCTTTGGTTTTGCTTTCTTTTTTTTTTTCTTCTATAAAAATAAAGGACACTAGTTTAGGATTTTACACCACGGATAAGTTTAACTTTTATTGGAAGATGAATCCAAAGGTGTATGAACATAAGTCCAGCAAAGTACAAAATGACAACTTATTTAAGTTTAAGAAGGGAATTAGAAATAAGGATCAACCAGGGAGCAACGATCGGCATAGCATAAGGCAGAGCTAACAATTGCACGCAAAGAAGAAAAGAAGTGAAAGGATATTTTAATAAGATTTTTGGACGTGATTCGGTTTTTAGCGAAGAAAAACTTAGCACTACGTGGGCATCGTGAATCACCAGATTAAAACGTTTCAAGTGGAAACAGAGGCAACTTTTTTGAACTCGTGATGCTTCTGGCAAAGTACGACGCGATATTATGCGAACATGTTACGAATATTAAGCTTGGAACGAAAATCAAAGTCTCGTATCTGTCTCCTCAGACACAAAACTAATGTATCCAGGTTTTGGCGGAACAAGTTTGCAGGAAAGTTAAAAGGCAAGCGAAAGAACCAAATATTTAACTATAATTTTTGAGAGCACACCAGATTTGTCTCATGAAGATCAAGTAAGTCAGGTGCTACGGTATGTGAAGTGTGAAGAAGGCAACCTAGAGGTAGTGGATTCTTTTCTTAAGTTTATAGAAGCGAAGAGAAAAATTGCAGAGCAACTAACGAAAATGATTGAAGAAAAGATAACATTAGACGGACTGGATACACAGGACTGTAAAGGACAAGCATATCACAGCGTAGCGGTTACGTCTGGTGTATGCAGTGGAGTTAAAGCACCTGAACCTAGTTGGAGTACATGCTGCATTAGCTGCCATTGATTCAGTCACTTTTTTTGGTATCTTGAAATGGGTCTTTGTGTTTTTCTCATTGTCAAGTCAAAGCTGGGACGCCCTGACTACTGTAACAAAAAAGGTGTGAAGCGCATGATTAATACATGCTGGAGCATCAGACATGAGGCAGTTAATGTAATGAAGAACCATTATTCAGAAATCCTGAATGTTCTGGACCAGCTTTCAAATGATGTGACAGAAAATGTGACAACCAGATCCGACGCTGGTTGTATTTTAACTGCGATGCACTTATTTGCATTTCTATGCTACCTGGCATTTTGAAATGCAAAGAAGATTAATAAAAAATATATCAATTCAGTAAAAACATGGTATTTTCTATTAGAACACAAACTTTGTTGAAAAAAATCAATGTTTCTCTATTTGATTAGAATAAAATATCTAGAAATTTAAATCAACAAATTGTGGTACATCCAAACATAATATCCGAACAAATTTTTAGGACTCTCTATTTTTATCATAATCAACCTAACTTCATAAATGTTTATTGTTTTAAAAAAACGTGTGAGCGGAGCATTGCAGATAATTTGTATTTCTAATGATTATAAAAATTATGTCAGTGAAAATGGAAATTTTGCTTTTTGGTTATTGTTAAATTAAATAATTTTTGTTGGTATAAGATACAATGTTTTAAAAAATATTTTAAGTAAAATTAAAGAGGGTCAATAAAAATTGACCAACACAAACAATTTTTTTGTTGATCTTGTTTAAAATAATTTGTATAATATATTTTAAAGAAAATTATAAATAAAAATTTTAAATTTTAAAAATAAAAAGAAAGTGTGACATCAGAACCCCATGTGACTAAAAAAACTATAACTTATTAACTTTTAAAAATATCAAGCAAAACCTTTTTTAAAGCCCTTTAGAGGGATCCGGTTTAGAAAAAAAATGTGTCCTATTTTTACGCATAGAATATGCCCTAGAGATATTATGCTCAGTGGTTTTGCAAAAGTTTTCTTATTCTAGAGGTTAAGTCTTTCTGAAATGCGTTTTTCCGTATCTCAGCAGCTATTCTAGATTTGCCGGTTGTATTTTATTATATGTGAGCAAACAGAAAATCAAGCTGTAAACGTGGCATTTTTTTAACTTTATTTGACTTTACACAAAAATTTAAAATAAAATAATAATTTTTTGAATTCGCAACTTGTTTAAGTTTTTGTCAGGTACTATTAGGTATATTTGTGCAGCAAATTACCACCTCATGAAAAAAGCTATTTTAATACATTTAACGTAGAAAACGTTTATTATTTTGCAACTTTAACTTCATTTAATGACCACATTTTTAGCAAGAGTTTAAGTGAATGTTGTTTGCATGTTTATAAATTATTAATTTGTTTTATAACAAGTACAAATCCTTTTAATTATATATTAGGCAATAATACAAAAAGCTTTTATTTTCATAACCTTCGGTAATGTTAGCTTTAGGTTTTACGATCTTGAAATTTTGTAATAATAATATTTATTAATTAAAATATTTACAAAATGTTTTAAAAAACATGGGAGAACGCCTTACGGGAAATTCCTTTGCTGAAAATTAGACAACAAATTATAAATACACGGCATCAAAACGGAACAATTTTAAGATACATGGCGTAAAAGAAAAAAAAATAGAATTGGTATTTACCCCCAATTTACCCCTTAAATCAGGTTTTTTAATTTAAATAAAACTAGCCAATCAAATAGTACATTGTAGTAAGCATGAAATAGGTTATTTAGTTTTATTGTTTTAATTGGTCCATTAGGGTGCTAATAACAGTAATCTGTGGTTTCCCACCAAAGTTTTTGATGGGATAAACTTTTGACAGCTTAAAACCCACGAATTTTTTGGACTTTTTTCAGTTTGTTCAATATATCTCGGAAACTAATAGTCCTATCGATTTTTTTTAATCTGTACTTTTTTAAAAAGAATTAAATTTCCTACAATCATTACTAACTATAGTCTTAAAATTGTCCATTTTTGCCAACATTGCAAAAAATCGCCAAATCCTCCTGTTAACTCCTTTATATTTTTTTATAACTCGTCCAAAGTATTATAAGAATCATAACATTGATTACGGTTAAAAATGGTTGACCTAAAAAAGCCAATACAGTTTGTATTTTAAAATAAATATTATTATCAATAAAAGCATTAAAACTTCAAAAGCTTATCTGTAAAGGTAATTTTGTAAATATCTCATACGAAATACTATTTACCATGTTTGATGGAAGTGTTTTAAATATAGTGTTTCAAATATATTGGTTTGTCAAGTTTACATTGTTGAATACGTTTTTTTTAGTTCCTGCTGCACATATCATATCGATAAGAAATTAAAAGTAGGCAAGTCAAAGGCGAAGAAAATTAAAAAAATCTTTAAAAACAACAAAAAAAGAATCCAAAGTTTTAATCTAGAATGGGTCTAATGATAAAGCCTTGGTATGGCCCCATAAATGAAAATGTTTGTTTACTTTAAAAAATTATAGCATCTGGCTATAAAATTAATAATTGTATAATTGGTACTATATAGTACAGTTCATACGGTATTAGTTCACGGGGGTGATATAATCGAATTTTTTGACTTACCAGTTGGTCAGCTTTCGAAGGATGCTTTGGAAGAAAGACATAAAGAATGTCGAAAAATTCCATTAAATAATGCCCGTAAGTGCTCTAAAATATCTGCGAATACTGATGTAATTAGAACGCTTTTGTTAACATCCGATCCCCATTTAGCTAGCCTCAGAAAATTTAAATCTAAGGAAAACTCTACCAAATTCGATTTTCAGTTAGAAAATATGTGTTTATTAAAAATTCTGTGGATTCCCTATTTCTTTAGATTCTTAGTAACTTAAATTTAATTGAAGAATCAACTAGTTCTGATTTAGAATAATTAGCCTAAAATTTTATTCATGATTTATTTATAATTATTTTTTTTTCAAGCTATTGCTAAATTTCAAATTTGTTTTTATGTTAAGTAGTTTAATATACAAGATCAACAAAAAAATTGTTTGTGTTGGTCAATTTTTATTGACACTCTTTAATTTTACTTAAAATATTTTTTAATACATTGTATCTTATACCAACAAAAATTATTTAATTTAACAATAACCAAAAAGCAAAATTTCCATTTTCACTGACATAATTTTAATATTAAAGTTTATTTACTTATAATAATATGTTTAATTTTTTAATTTTAAAAAATTAAGTAAGCTCTGTTGTATTTCGGCCACACTGTATACATGAAATTTTCATGCCAAAAACCTCAACCAAAATAAAAATCGACGGATCCAAGGGTTTTTTCAAAAAAAGACACCCGAATTTTAAATGAATTTATAGGTTATTTTAGGGACACACTGTATACCCCAATCGTGGCACCTCAACTTTAAAAACCCATTAGAAAATATAAGCGACGGGCTGTGGATAACAATTTATTTTTGTTTTTTAATTGCATTTGGTGTAATCACAGTTATGATTTTTGTCCCGTCATACCATAAGATCGTAACACTGTGCGTCACCCCTCCCTCCTACCTACGCCCCTCCCTCCTTCACTCCTTCGCTTTAAAATCCAAAACTAGGCTTTTTTAAGTCAACCCTAATCAATTTTATGAGTCTTATAATACTTTGGACAAGTTATAAAGAAATATGAAGGAGTTAATAGGAGGATTTGGTGATTTTTTGCAATAATGGCAAAAATAGACAATTTTTGAAGGGCTGAAACACGCTTGCTGTTAGAGTTAGGCGTGACTTTAGTTAGCCAATATTGTAAGAAATTTAATGCTATTTAAAAAAGTACGGAATAAAAAAATCGATAGAACTATTAGTTTCCGAGATATATCGAAAAAACAGAAAAAAGTCCAAAACATGTGTGCTTTTTGAACTGTCAAAAGTTCTCCCATAAAAAATTTTGGTGGGGAACCACAGATTACTGTTGCTAGCACAATAATAGACCAATTAAAACAATAAAACTAAATAGCCTATTTCATGCTTACTTGGGCCCTACTTTAAATGACAATTTGATTGGACTACTTCTACTAATCAACTGTTTTATTATTGTGGACCATTGGTGTAGCGTCGAGACATTTTATTTACTTTTTTTGCCATTATTTCATCATAACTTTCTGAAATAAAAAAAAATTAATCAAGGTGTCCATCCCCTGCTTGAATACCTGCATTTGATCTTCGTTTTATTACCAATAAAAATATTTCCGGTAGAAAATAAAACTGTATTTAATTTTAAATATTACCGATTTCGTACCACGCGTGTCTAAAAATAAAGTATCTAGAAAACCGTTGAGTTTATTTGTGTGAATTGTCTAAACTGTGCTACTGGTTTACAACAGTAACAAAAGTTTATTATCAGAAAGTGTATTTCGATTATTGTTATAGCTGTACTTTATTTGATTTAAATCAAAAAATCCGACTAAAAAATAAAAGAAAACTCTAAAACTTTTTTTTTAAACCCTGTATCCTAAAAGTGCGGCTGTTTTTAAGCTATACCTATATATAACATTTTTGTGTTATTTTTGGCCAAGGACTCTTCCATTGGGCCATGTAACTATTAACCATGTTTTCATAGCACTCTGTATATTGACTAAGGCATTTATATTAACAATATGGTATTTAAGTATATTCTTGTTCCAATTAAAAGCGCTGCTTTATGTTATTGTTAAGAATAAAAATTAAGAAAATTATACAGACACCAATGTTGTTAATATAAGCCCATGAAAATAAAAAAAACATAGAAAAGTTTACCTGAGATAAGAATATTGTAAACATAGCTATAATCGTATTCGTCATTTTTAATTGATATGGTTTAAGCCGTTTAAAAGAAATTATATTTTAAAAAGCATTATTAAAATAAAATAAAAGGCATACTTTTAATGTCTCTAAAAGATTATTCTTTTGTTGTCACCAATTTACTTTTTAATTAAGACTAATTTACAAAACTTTATCAACCGCAAAGTCAAGATAACAAGATAACTAAAAGCATATAAAAAAGAAAATGAAGAATATGAAAAATCGGAAAATCATAAAAGGCATAAGGTAGATTCATTTTTAAAAAGATTTTGGATACATTTATTTGTCACTTGACTTTTTGCAAGTAGACACATGCAAGTAAATATGAAGCGTAAATGTTTTTTACAACTAAAAATATAAATTTTAAGGTATACGCTAATGTTCCTTACTTGAAAAGTTGAAAAAATGTAAAAAAAATAACTTTGTGTTACTCTATTTACTCTTAAAAAAATTTAAAGCAGATCTTTAAAAGATAGCCATACAATAAATGTGCTAAATAGTGTAAACGATTTTTTTCTCTTAAAAACAATATGCAAAAAGCTTAAGTATTAGTGGATATAAAAATTGTCGAGCTTTAGATAGATTCCGTAAATTAAAATTTTTAGAATATTTGAACGAAAAGTATCAAAAAAAAGAGAATGAAATTTTAAAGAAGAAGGGACAAAAAAAAACGGCAAAAAATAAAATTTTAGTATGAATAGTATTTCTTAAAAGCTACAAAAACATTTACAAAATAGACATTCTGCTGAGCTAAACAGAGATATTTAACAACTCAATGTATAGGTTATTAGTTTTAATTTAAATGATTGCTTAACAGAAACGTATGCTTGTTTTGTCTAATAACTGATAACAAAATTTATGTAATTTTTAAAATATAAAATGCTATAAACTTATGGTAGATGTTCTGATATGTTAAAATATAGGTTAGTTTTGAAATTTTAATATATATATATATATATATATATATATATATATATATATATATATATATATATATATATATTATTATATAATATAATATATATATATATAATATAATATATATATAATACTCCTTGTAAGCTGGTTAATCCATGATAAACCCGACATAAAAAAGTGTCACAATTTCTAATTAATTACGAAATTTGGTGTTACAAGTGAGATGTAACTAATGTTCCAATACAAAATTTAGTGATTCTGGATTTAAATGTCTTCAAAAATTTATAATTTAACAACTCTATTCCCAAAGTAAATTGTTAAAATTTAACTTTATTAAATTCAATAGAAAGTTACAATTCATAATTTTTCTTTAATTTAAGGGCGAAGCTGCTAAAACGGAAAAGGGAATATGAGAACTCATCCCTTAGACAAGATTGATTTCAGACTTAGTGGAGGTTAAAGGGATTACAATTATAAAAGGAATCTTGAGTTAGGATGAAGTGAACTAATATTTTAAAGACCGAGTGACGCGTAAAAAGAATTACAGACAAATAGTCCTTTATTTTTATTCTTAGGTGAATATAATTATACAGACAAGTAACATGAAAATTAAAATAACACAAAAATAAAAAAAAAGTTAAATATAAATGGTTCCAGTAGGGCGTTTAAACAGAAAAAAACTTTTATGTTCTTAAAAAATTGATGCTATGTTCTTATTTTATTTTTTTGCAAAATTACAACTGTTTATGCGCTATTAGGAAGTTTCCGCCCGGGCGTGCCAATCAACGTACATGATAAAAAGCAAGATAATTCTACAATCTTTTTCTCTTACTCCATGTGTAGATTGGTCGACGGGAAAAAGCAGGAGCTCCTTTTTACCACAGCACACAAAAGAGGAAAGGATGGATTTATCACGCTTTCTGCCCTCAAACACTTGTATTTCCCTGCGTTTATTAAATTATACGAAGATATAACGTTTGTTATATCTTCGTGCGATTGATAACTCATATTTCTTATTTTTATTTTATTTAGCTGTATAAATGGGCTTATTTCTACTTCCTATTTAACTTTTTGTTTTATTTTTATCTTATTTTAAAATTTATGGTATTTATGTGTATAAATCGAATAGTTACACATAGTGACCGTGCCGTTAAGCAGTTAAAATTATCAGCAAAGAAGAGTGGAACCACGATACCACAACCGCTGAACCCAATGTGGTTCGAACACTGTAAAGTCCAGATGAAAGTTGGAGCCTATCCAGCGAAGTCCATAAGTCAACTTCAGGGATAGAAAGTTTTATTCCCGACAATTGAGCAGTCGGGAGAAAACAAAGATGGGATTAACGGATCAAGTGACCCTACGGGTTTCGCCAAGAAGATCTAGTAATAACCCCAATTGATCAAAGTAGACCATTTAAAGATACCTATGGAGACAACCCTGATGCGGAATCCCATAAATTCAGTGCCGTTAAAACAACTTTACTAAAACATAATTTAAAATTACTTAAAACTATTGTAACTAACAATTTTCTTTTTTAATTTCTTTTTAAAACATAAAATAAATACATTTTAGTTTAAACCCCTTTTTAAAGGGGACAGAGCTTAAATTTTATAGGCATTCGAAGATTTTGATGCAGCAAATTCTACTAACCACAAGTTAAATACATTGCAAAATAATATTAAATAAATTTACTTCGTATAAAAACATCCGTCAAAAAAGCTTAAGAAGTCCTTTGGTCCCGGGAGAACTCGCGGAAAAGCTTTTACCCATTAACGAATTTTCATGCTGAAACGCTGAAACACGCAGAATAAAATGTTCTTTCAGGCGCAATTAAAAGATTGGAAAAATAATAAAATCTTGTGTCTGTCCTTACCGAAAAAAGTCATAGACGTAATCAGAAAGCGCTGCGTCCACCCGGGGTTTAGTAGTACGCGAGAAGGATACCTTTGAAGATGCCAACCACTCGTGTTGGCGAAACGTCAAGAAGACCAAATAACCGACGACAGCCTAACAACCCGAAAAACAATAGTTTAAAAGCAGTCTTGCCTCGCCAAGAGGAAGTCAGTTTGTAAGTGGCAAACCTTACCTCAGGAAAGCCTTCAGGAGTGCTTAAAGTCATTGGGACGACGTTGCCGTCAAATACCCAAGTAAGTTTCGTTTTCCAAGTCCCTAAGGAGTAGGAAAGGACACGGGAAGGATAGAGAGGTTTGGTTGAGAGCCCGGGATATGACACTGCCGCTGGTAAACACAGAAAATTAATAAGGAGGGTCCAGAGGTACCTAGATTGCATCATGGTAGATCAAAGCCTTCAGATTGATTTGTCAGTCGCGTGGAAAGCTGCAAAGGTTTACAAAAGAGGACTTCCACAGAGTGTGAGGTTGGTGGAAAATCCAACAATTTGGCGGTGTAGAGAGGGTCCCGACAGAGAGTTTTTGCAATCTTGAAATCAAGGGGCTTTGACAGCGTTTTCCAACACTTTAAAAGAGTGCAAACAGTACAGAAAGCTATAGGGAGTAGTGTTGGATACTCCCCAGAGCTCTAGAGTAAGAGAACAAAGCAGCACGCACGTTCTCCCAGAGCAGCAGCAGGGCAGACCACATTGAACCCAGCCAGCCAACACCGACTGGTATCCAGTAAGTAAGTCTAGATAGTTTCTCTTGGCCCTGAATCGGTTCGCCCAACGGACGGTGCAACAGCTTCCAGACCGATGCATATATTATATCTTCTATTTCTGTCTTGCTATCCTGCTAAACATCCCGTTTAGCAATTATGCTCGAAATCTGCCCATCTCCGACCAAGACAGTGGTTCCATTGGTGCAACGTAAGAAATCCTTTCCAGTATACTCGCATTTTCCAGGTAATTCGAATACGACTGGTGGACCATGGATTGGATCATCTATCATAGTGTTATTATCCTAAGGGGGTAAACATCCCGCTTAGAATTTGGGTTCGAATTCTAACTTTGTTCGGTGGTTTCACTGGTGCAGTTTAAGTAATCCCCCCCAGTGTCTCGAAAATAAAAAAAAGAACGAGCTATGGAGACGTAGGAGCCCGGCACCTAAAGTACTGAAACTATTTCTGGGATTAACGATTTCTATTGCGAAGTTGGGTGCTAAAGGTTGGTAGACCGTAACTATTACAGAATTACAATAAACCAAATATTTAAACCACTTATTTTTTGTTATTATTTCTTTCAGTCAATTTGACAGAGGTGGGTTCTAATAATTACATTTAAAAAATTTAAACCGACTGATATTGTAAATTTGATTTTGATAAACAAAACCAGTTTATTTTACAGTAATCGGGTGTTTTATTTAGTGGTACCTACTTATACTCAACCCGCAGATTTAAACCTTGTAGAATACGTCTCCACTACATAAAAGTTACATTGCAAGAATAGTGGGCCCTTTACCACTTAAACCACTAAAGCCCGCACACCTAGCGGCCCAAGATTTTAGAAGCGCTTCAAAAACAGTACGTTTCTGAAAATCGCGGAAAATTGCCGTTACAAGTATTGGAAGACCATCCATCGCCAACAGCTTGCGGGAATTGCTTTAGTTTAAGATTGGTCGAAATATAATTATTATCTAACGTATATCGCATAAAATGGACTATTAGTCGTATAAGAGTCACTTTAGATTAGGCCTATCTATTATTAATATTAATATTATGCTAAGTATCTACCACAATCAGACATTTTTTTGGATTAATTTTAAAAATTAATAAAAGTTAAGATTGTGGTTTAGTTCCGCCTTCGCCATTTTAGTTTATGGGTGATATTTCGGGTTTGCTTGTAAGCAAATAGAACCCTTCTATTATACAACTTGCCCTTCTAAATAAAACACAAAAATTTGTTATAATAAACAAAATATGGATACCAACGAAAAATGGCAATAATTTTCAAATAATTGGCATATTTTGTTTATTGCCTCTTATACGTTATAAATAATTGTTTAATTTCTTTTCAAAGGTAAGTGAATAGGTTGGAAGGAACTCTATTAACCTGAATTTTATAAAAATACAAGATACACCCGAAATATTAAACGAAAAATGAAACTGCGAAAGCGACAGTGTACTACAGTCTTAAATAAGCCATTTATAAAAATAAAATTCTCAGAAAGCCAAAAAAAAATCACCTTAAAATGATCTCCTACGGCAAAAATTACAAAATTCTAGCACAACTTTTGTCAATGTATGTAATTTTAACAGGTCCATGCTAAAATAAAATTAATTAAGCAAACAGGGTTAAAGTTACGTGTTAAGAATAGGATAAAACTAGTAGAGCAGCAATTCACAACCTTACAATAGCCCTTTGTTGCGTTTTATTCCTCCTCTGAAAATCACAACTGCTTCAGCTCCACAACTTACCCTTCCTAGACAACGGTTACGCAACACTGTGCTCCGACAACTCAAGTCGGCGTGGGGAGGTTCGTTTAAAAACTAACTCCGGATACCTAGGGCGCCACTAACTTGACAATGACAACCGTAAACCCAAGTTAGAAGGTCCTCAGATGTTCCTGAAAGTCTGAGAAGGAGGTAGTCTTGTGAAGTAAAGAAAACCACAAAATTGAAGCAAGTTCCAAATTTATTTTAAAGTTTGTTCTTTATGTGCCACTAGTAGCCTATTATCAGGACAATAATCTTAAAAAGTTTGAAAAAAAAATATATGACAGTCAAGCAGTTTACAAAAGAATTAAAAATCAAGAATAAAGGTCAGAAAGTTGTACTAAGAGTAGTTTAAAAATTTGGATTACGTATATAAAAAATAACTTATCAGTATTAAATAATAAATGGTGAGTAGCAATTACTAAGTATTAGGCGAAGATAAAAAAATAATTAAAAACAATTAACCAAGGTTTAAGGGCACAATCAATTTAAAACTACCATTACTATTAATTATTATGTTATATATATAAGAATAAACTTGTTAGGCAGTAAAAAAAATGCGATAGCATAAAATAAATAAATAATTAACCTAAAACCGGAAGTTGAAACGTTTAATACGTAAACGTATTAATATTATTATTATTATTATGGAACCCCCTTATTACCCAACGTCACGTAGAGCTCACAACTGGGGAGAAATAACCCACCATAAGTTACGTCGCTAACAAGTGCCCATTTAAATTACTAAGTAACCAAAAAAAAATGTCAATAACTAGAATACCAAAGGTAATCAGATAGTTAAGAAAATTTTAACAGGTATCAATATATATATATATAAAAAAAAATCAATAATGATGGTTAAAAAAAAATACCAAGAGATTGGGTGGTAACAACCTAGTATAATAAAATAAACCAACAAGATACTTAAAGTTTTGAGAAATGTTAATTTGAAATATGTTGAAAACTTATAAGTTAAACTTAGTGAAGAAAAAATGCAATTACATATGATTAAATTAGTAAAGAATGATACACACCCAAATCCCTTGTTACACTAGTTAGATCTTACTTTGGAAATTTAATTTAGGTTCTTTTAAAAAACGGGGGG